>PVHX01008345.1:0-84220 GCA_004024805.1 Geosciurus inauris | reverse complement strand
AGAAATTTTAGAGGCCAGAAGAGAGGGGAACAATATTTTTAAAGAGATCAAAGAAGGGCTGGGGTTGTGGCTCAGCGGTAGAGCGCTTGCCTCGCATGCGTGAGGCCCTGGGTTCGATCCTCAGCACCACATACAGAGCATTGTGTCCATCTACAAAAAAAATTAAAAAAAATAATAATAAAGTTAGCCCTGACTCACTGGAAAAAAAAAAAAAAAAGAGAGAGAGAGATCAAAGAAAACAAGCTTGTCAACATAGAATTGTATGCCCAGTGATCTGTGCTTCCCCAATGAAGGCAGATGCATGTTTTTTTTCTTTTAGATAAAAGACATTCAGGCAATTTGTCACAGTGCAGGTCTGCTGGAAAGAAATGCTGAGACAAGTTCCAAAGGGTGAGGGGGACATGTCAGAGGGAAGCTCAGGTCTTTAAGAAGGAAAGACATCTGAACGAGTATTGAATAAATTTGAAGTACTTGTTTCTACCTAACTTATTTAAAGTGTGTGTGTACGCGCACGCATGTGTGTATGTGTGTGTATCTGCCTAAAGCAAAGAAGATCAGTTGATAACTTGCATGAATCCAGAAACTTCATGTGGAGGGAAAGAAATCTTCTGCAAAAGAGTACCTACTATATGATTCCGTTTTCTGACACTCTGGAACAGACAAATCTGACCTGTGGCTGGAGGAAATCAGAAGATGGTTTTGTCTGGAGATGGGGCTGGGAGCCAGCAGGAAGGGGCAGGAGGCACCTCTGAGTGATATCAGTGTTTCTTATTTTAGGGCCAGGATGTGGCTCTGTGGTAGAGCACTTGCCTAGCATGTGTGGGGCCCTGGGTTCTATCCCCAGTATGGCAAAAACAAAAACAAAATAAAGCAAAACAAAACAAAAAAAAAACCAGTTCCTTATTTTGATAGAGATTTGATAACATAGATGATTACATATGTCCAAGTCCAATAGATCTTAGGACATAATTACAGGTCAAAATTACATGAAAATTGAAACACTGAACTCCATAGTGTGCAGACTGAGATATTAAGGGGGATATCTGCAATTTATATTGAAATGCATAAAGCAGTAAGGTAAGTGAGTGGAGGGGTAGATGGGTTGAAGCGTACCCAGTCAGGTATTTAAAATGTCAGTGGTAGAATCGAGGTGGGGGGTAGTTGGGTGCTCATGCCAAGATCCTCTTGCTGGAATGGGTCAATATTTTTATCATCAGCAAATCACTGTGGAAGTTCTTAAATTGTCCTGGTAGCATGTTTAAAATAAAGTTTACAAAAAGCGAATCTAAGCCAACTTTTTTTGGTTGCCCTTGTCGTGAATACCGCCTTGTAAGGAGGAGATGGCGTCTTCCATATGTCCTTTTCTTCCCTCTTCTTTCTCTAAAGCATGCACATTTTTCTGTCTTTTTGTCGACAAAATAGCTGAGATTATGTGCAGAGTCGAAAGGCAAAGCCGAAGTGTGACTTCTGGTAACTCGCTGGATTATTTACTTCTTAGGTTTTGGGGACCCTAAGTACTAAAATTTAAAACAAAAACCACAGTCTGTATTCACGTTCTCTGAAATCCCAAAGGTCTAATTTCTCTTTATTTATGCCCCTAGTGAAAATATTTAAAAAATCTAAATTTGTATGCACATAAAGTTTTCATTTCTCACACCTCATATCGTGCAGCCTCCTGTCAGGGCTTTACAAGTGTGTGTGGAATACGAGGCTCCCTGCCGGGCACACGGCTGGTCCCGGGGTCGCTGTAAAATATTCCACCTCGTGTTAAAAAGAGCATGTAATTAGCAGTGTTCTCATTGTTGAAAATATTCTCATTAATGCATATTCTGATGGAATTGTACTTCATAATTGCTCAGAAGAGCCACTCCAAGGCTCTGGAGGTGGCGTGGGGGCCCAGGCAGGGAGTAGGTGCCAGACCCTCCTCAACTCTCCTGCCCGCGTCCCTTGAACCAGGGTGCCAGGCCTAGGAGGGTTGGGACACGTTCACCTCATCGTCACGGTGTCTCTAGCTTGTGATGTGACTGAGAATCCTCCCTGTGAACTGGTCCTCCAGCTCTTTCTTTCATGTGACATTGTTGTGCCGCCCCTTGAGATGGTGCCGTGTCCTTGCAGGTCAGCTTGCGCCATTCCGTAACAGTGGCTTCCGGAGGGAGGCCCAGAGGTGAAAATCCTCCTGCTTCCAAATTTAGCAAATTCACCCATAACTGGTGGAAGGAGAATGTCGAGGTTCCCTGTCCCTGGATGTCTACTAGTTAGCTGTGACGCGGGAAGATGTTTAAGGAGCAGAAGGGAAAGTGTGCTCATGTCCGTGACATCACCTGAGGATTGAGGAAGGGACATGAGGAGCTAGCAGCCAGAAGTCAGGAGATGACGGATTGCTGAGACTGTGACCGGGCCTCTGGCCCATGCATGGCGCTGCGCTCTCTGCCTCCTCCGCACCTCACCATGGTAATGAGGAGCTCAAAGTGTGGATGAGGGAGACAGGCCCCGGGAGATGCGGGGTCCACACACACAGCTCCTCCAAGGGACAGCGGGGTGTGAGTGCAGACGGTGATGGCCAGAGGCAGTGCAGGAGTGCCGGCCGTACATGGCCAGAAACAAAAGCAGCCCCTTTTCTCCTTACAGTCCCTCAGTACCAGTTGCCGATGCCTCCCAAATGAAAAACACTCAGGTTTCGTTGTGGCATTAACTTTAAAATCATGGCAAACACCTTTTCAGGTTCTTTGCAGTTTGAGGGGATGGCAGTGGGGGTTCACGGGCATCATTCTACAGGTCGATTTCTCCAGGTCTCACCCCTGTTGTACTCCCGAAGCAGCCATCTGGGATTCCCTAGATGTGACAGTTCCCTGCTGTTCATGTGGGAGACCTCTGTCCTGCTTTCTAAGTGAGGGGGTTGGATTTGATCCCTCAGGTCATGCTCAGTTTCTGTGGTTTAACCCAGATGTTATAAACACCAGATTAGGGAATTAACCAATTTAAAATGAAGGATTAACAAAATCAGGACATGGTATTTAAACAATTTCTAGTAGGGTGGATAATTTGATGGGACTGAGTCTGGTAGAGAGGAGAATTATCAAAGGTAGAATTTTTCTTCTCTGAACATCATGAAACTTCTTCAGCATGTCTTGTGTTCTTATGGTGCTTTTTTAAATTCACAGGACATTTTGAAAACACAAAATGCAGTGTTCTTGGCTATTTGTAGGAAAGAAATGAAGTTTGTAGGAAAGAAATGAAGGTCTGTTTTCTGGCAGATCATGAGATAGCTAAAAGGAATTTGTCTACAATTTAATGTCTTTTAATGAATTGATTCAGGTCATTAAAAAAAAAAAGTTACAGGTTTTTCAACAGAGAATCTTCTGAGACTTGAATCCAGGAGCTGGAGTGCAGATGCAGCCCATGTGGTGTCTTGATTTTTCACCGTGGGGAATTGTAGGTTGGAGAGGAAGGGCTGAGGCATGCCTGAGGACTCTGGGCCAGAGCTGGGTCCCCTTGGCCCTTCACCTGCCTCCTGGCCAAGCGCAGCGCTCTCTCCTGTCTTAGAGCAGGTAGGCAGCCTGCAGGTCCTGAACACCCTACCATGGAGGTGCTCAGCTGGCTCAACTGGTAGTCTGGCAGGGACAAAGTTCTTTGCTTGTGCCTGCCAATTATTTTGACCCCCTTTCCAGACCATGAGTGGCAGGCAGACAGTCTCTCTTGCTATTCTTTCTTTTCCACTGGAATTTTAATTTTGGCCATCATTTTCTTTACATTTGTGGAAGTATTTATTAGAATTACATTAGGATCAAAATAGGAGCTTAGCATGCCTATAAATCTCAGCACTTTGGGAGGCTGAGACAGGAAAATTGTGAGTTCAAAGCCAGCCTCAGCAACGGCATAAGCAACTCAGTGAGACTCTGTCTCTACATAAAACACAAAATAGGGCTGGGGATGTGGCTCAGTGGTCGAGTACCCCTGAGTTCAATCCCCAGTACAAAAAAAAAAAAAAAAAAGCTTAATGAAGAATTTAGAGGAACAATGGACTTGGCACTCAAAATCATTAACTCCTACACATTGTAATCAGCTTTGAATTATACAAGTCATATGTGAATGTATTTTCCTTTCATAAAATTAAAATTACCACTCAGGTTAAAGTGCACCAGTGCTGTCTGTCTCCTTTACCCCCACCTTCCCCAGCCTCAGTCTTGCCTGTAATCACTGGTGGGAGATTGATCTCTCTCAAGACTTCTCCGTCCAGTTTTATGTAAAAGCTATAGGCACCTGTACTGGGATAAAAGACTAGGTTGCTATAGCAAGGGACCCAACAATAATTTGTCCTTAAAAGAGAAAGGCAGGGCTGGGGTTATGGCGCAGTGGTAGCGTGCTCGCCTAGCACGCATAAGGCACTGGGTTCGATCCTCAGCACCACATAAAAATAAAATAAAGATATTCTGTCAACCTACAACTAAAAAAAATAAATATTTAAAAAAAAAAGAGAGAAAGGCATTTAGTTCTGCTCCACATGATAGCACAGATGAGCAGTCTTGGTCATTGGGCCGCTGTGCTCCGTGTAGTCATTCGGGGACCCAGGCTAACAGTGGCTGTGCAGTCCTTAACATGTGGCTTCCTAGGTCGGTCTGCTCATGCCATCCCAGCCATCAGGGAAGACAAAAGGTAGAAACAGAGGCCCCAAGACTTTCTCATAGACAGGCGAGGCCGGAGTGTCACCCCAGATCCGCACGTACCTGGCCTGCCAGCCTGGCTGGAGGACGAGGGTGAGGAGAGGCAGGGTACTGACCGAACTCTGCTGTGCGGCAGGAGAGGGAGGTGACGGTGCACTGCTTCTTTGCTGCCACATTGTTCTGTACTCCAGACATGTGTTCTGGGGACCTGCCCACGTCCCCATGTCACACTAGCACATGTCCCACTGCAGTGAGAGCACGCTGCTCTTAGTTCAGCTTGTCCTTCTTAACGGGTGGTCAGCCAGTCCACCAGTTGTTGCCCTTAGAAGCGACACTGCCGTGCCCTCTGTGGCAGGGCTCTCCCTGTGCACCTGTGGTGCTCCTGGTCACCAGATAGTGCCTTTAGTGTGGACAGCCTTTGTCCAGCTGCCTCCCCAGCTGAGTGAAGATACCAGTTACACCTTGACATTTGGGCTTTAGGACAGCCTTTTCCTCTGCGAGGATCTGTGGACTGATTTTTTGCATTTTAATTAAGACAAGAAGGGAGGGTTACCATTCTCCCCTTCCCCACGTCTCCCAAAAGGGAGCACTCGTATAAAAGCCCTTCTGAGAAATTTTTATTACTGAATAGATTCATTGGAGCAGAATGCTCTCTCTTTTTTAAAAACTACTTAAGCTCTTGGCTTTGTTTTACAGCCAGCATCTACTACTAATTTATTTCTACTTAGTTCCCCAGTTCAGTATCAATTTAAAGTCTGTGGTGAAGATGATGGTTAAAGATGAAACTGAATTATTTAAAGGAAATGAAAGTTACCTTTTGATTTAGAATTAACTGCCTCGGAGCAAGATTGCTTTTGAGGAATTTATGATCGAAGGAATGTGACCCTTGTGTGTCTGCTGTGGATTTGCTCAGTCATGAAAATTGTCCTCTAGATGAGGGAGGCTCCACCCTTTAGGCCCAAGGGGAGGCTCGGGGCTGGCACTGTAGCTCCTTTGGCCGGGAGGTGGAACTTGCAGAGATCTGGGCCATTTTGTAGACACTTTGATCACCAAGTTGTATGAAGGTGATCACAGCCAAGGCAGCTACTTCTCCAGTTACAAGGCAGTGTTACAGTATGTGTGTGCATGAGTCAATGTGTTTCTTTCCTAGTGTGCATCCACTTTTTAGGTCTAAATCTCATGTTTGAAAAAATAATTTCTCCAAGTCTCAGGTTATCGATTCAATTGTTAGCATGTCTACCCTTTCTCCTACCCCTGTCCAGAAATGTATTATTACTTTGCACTACCAACCCAACTAATTTCGTCCAGATTGAAAGGTTATAAAATTTATACAATTCAGACTCACAAAAGTAAGGCAGCATATGTGAATTCAGCAAGCTGTTAGTTACGAAGCTCTTTTCCCTTCTGGAAGGAAAGTAGTTTTAAGCTTCATTGAATGGATCTATGAAAAAAGGTTGAGTATTATTTTACAATAATTTTAGACTTTCATGACTGGAAATTAAATACAGCAGTTTTAAAGGTATATTTTACTTGAACTTTTACAAGCTCAGGCCATGTTTTTATTAAAAAATCGGACTCAGCACCTTATACGGAGTACAATACCAGATGTCAGACATGAGAGGTATTGCTGGGG
Source organism: Geosciurus inauris (assembly GCA_004024805.1). Lineage (NCBI taxonomy): Eukaryota > Metazoa > Chordata > Mammalia > Rodentia > Sciuridae > Geosciurus > Geosciurus inauris. The sequence goes on along the minus strand of PVHX01008345.1, from coordinate 77,926 downwards.
CCACCTGCTTACTGTGTATTAAAAACTTGTGTGGTAGCTGATGTCATATAAAGTGTGTATGATAGGGAATAATTTTGAGTTATTAGACCATATCAGAATAGTAAGGGTCACTGGCGTGGAATGTTCAGGGTTTCTATCACATTTTACTATTTGTTTGGAAAAACCAGAGTTGGAATGATGACTTCTGCTTAAAAGAAAGAGAGAGAGAAAAGCAACAAAAAATGAGCACAAAGACTGAAGAGGTTCTGGGAATGCGTTCAGGGAGGGTGGAGCTGGGAGGGAGTCAGCATTTAAGGTCCAGTCCTAATTTGAGATACTCTGTGAGGTGTGAGCCGTGCAAGCTATAGAGCTCTTTTCCAGTTGTTAAACTTCTGTTCTTTTCATCTTGTTTTCTAACATAGTCCATCTGTTTCTCTCTTTCCTGCTCCTCTCCCCTCCCTCTTATCAATAGGGGCAAAGCCTGGGTTTCAGGGTCTAGCTGGCACGGTAGACCAGGAGCCTGCAGGCTTGCTCTGGAGCAGGGTTTTTAAGCTGAAGCACAAGCTGGGCTGTGTGCGTGGGGAGCAGTGTAGTTTTCAGACCTTCAGCCTCCCTATGGACTTTTTCCTGAAGTCAATCTGCCTGAGCAAATGCCTGGGGTGGGGCATCAGCCGGTTTTATTCTCCCACCTCCACCGTGCCTTTTCCTGAGTGTCCTTTCCCACCCATTCATGATCTTTTTTCTTTGGTACCGGGGATTGAACTCAGGGGCACTCAACCACTGAGCCACATCCCCAGCCCTATTTTGTGTTTTATGTAGAGACAGGGTCTCACTGAGTTGCTTAGCGCCTCGCCATTGCTGAGGCTGGCTTTGAATTCGCGATTCTCCTGTCTCAGCCTCCCTAAGTGCTGGGATTACAGGCTTGCGCCACCACGCCCTGCTCATTCATGATCTCGTTAGTCTAGTTCTTGTCTGAGTGGAGCAGCCTCCCGGTAGTAGGCAAAGGGATGGTGTGAACCTTGGTGGAGGGCAGTGAGCCATGCGGGTGGCAGTTCCTTCTGCATGTCAGGTAGTTTTTAATTGTTTTACTGAAATTGAAGGCGGATCTAAGTAATCTGTCATCTGACAGATCATTAAGAGAGTCACTTTGATAATAAGTAAGGTGTGATTTTTGGCAAACATGTTGGAAGGAGTTTAAAGAGTTGAGTGACATTGCTATAGTAACGTGCCTTCTGTTACATGTAGGTTTGGGCACACGGTTTCTCAGTGTTTGCATCTGTCAAAATGCAAAGCGAGAATAGAGTTGATGTTGATCGATGTCTGCCTTATTCTAGCAACAGGTAATAATCATCCATGCATGCAATTTAAAAAGTCCCCTTCTTCTTATTAAGAACACATTTCCAATGGATTTCAAGTTTTGTAATATTTTTATCAACTTTGGAAACATTTATATTTTGAGCAACTCTCTACTATTAAGTGTAATGAAATCAGTACACAATAAGAATATTTAATACAACTTGCTGGCACAGGAAATAAAAATTGTTAAACATTTTAAAAAATGTTATGTTTTTTACATATGTTTAATATAATATATGTAAGTAAAAGGGAGGTTAAGACTTTCAAGCAGAGTTAAGATGGAATTGTGGGGTGAAGTGGAATTTTTTTGAAGGAAAAATAGAGAAGGTAAATTTTTGACTAAAGAAGGAATTTGTTTATATTCTTTAAAAGTAGATAGTGAGGGGCTGGGGTTGTAGCTCAGTGGTTGAGCGTTCGCCTGGCATGCGTGAGGCACTGGGTTCGATTCTCAGCACCACATATAAATAAATAAATAAATAAAAGTCTATTGACAACTAAAAAAAATATTTAAAAAAAAGTAGATAGTGAGTACTATATTTCAATGTACTTCTTTCTCTTGCTTTGAATACAATTAAAAGAACAATGTAGGGTCTTGTTTTTTCAAAAAACTTCACACCAAAAAAACAAATAACCAATCAACAAATAAATGGGCAAAGGAACTGAACAGACACTTCACAGAAGAAGAAATACAATTGATCAACAAACATACAAAAAAATGTTCAACATTTCTAATAATTAGAGAAATGCTAATCAACACTACTTTAAGATTCCATCTCACTCCAGTCAGAATGGCAATTATCAAGAATACAAGCAACAATAAATGTTGGTGAGGATGTGGGGGAAAAGGTACACTCAACCATTGCTGGTGGGACTGTAAATTGGTGCAACCACTCTGAAAAGCATTATGGAGATTCCTCAGAACACTTGGAATGGAACCACCATTTAACCCAGTTATCCCACTCCTCTGTTTATATCCAAAGGACTTAAAATCAGCATACTACAGTGACATAGCCATAACATGTTTACAGCGACTCAACTCACAATAGCGAAACTAAGGAACCAACCTAGGTGTCCTTCAACAGATGAATGGATAAAGAAAATGTGATATATATACACAATGGAGTATTACTGAGCCTTAAAGAAGAATGAAATCATGGCATTTGCCTGTAAATGGATGGAGCTGGAGAATATCATGGTAAGCAAAATAAACCAGTCCCCAAAAACCAAAGGCTAAATGTTTTCTCTGATATGCGGATGCTAATTCATGATAAGAGGCAGAGGCTGGGGAAGAATAGAGTTACTTTGGATTAGGTAGAGGGGAGTAAAGGGAGGGGAGGCAGTCTGGTTGTAGGAAGGATAGTAGAATGAATCAGAAATTATTACCCTCTGTACCTAAATGACTACATGACTGGGGTGATTCTACATCATGTACAACCAGAAGAATGAGAAGTTAGACTTCATTTATATATGATGTGTCAAAATGCATTCTACTGTCATATATAACTAATTAGAACAAATAAGATCAGTAAAAAACCAATATAATAGTTTTATTTAAAATGTTAATATATATACCAGAAATTCTCTTCTATGTGACTGTCCTTAGACTGAAAAAAAAAAAAAAAGTACATGTCAACTAACACTATGAAAGGCTTCCCTAGTTTTCCACAGTCCTTTTAGGAGGTCTACAAGCCAAAGATTTGAAGACCACTGCTGTGGGGCACATGGGGCTTTGTGGCATTTCTCAGCCCCCTTGTAGGGTCTTGATAGGGACTCTTGGGTCTTTAGCAACAAAACTTTTCCAAGAAGAAATAATATACAGAGAATCTTGAATAATCTTAGGTGTTGCTTTATGATAATTTTCAGCTTTCATAACTACACTGATAAAAATCAATCTGTATGATATTCAGGGACACTAGAGTGAGCTCTTCAAGTGTGTAGCTGATCATGCCCCTTCCTATCTCAAAAACTCATAGGCCTTGCCAGGTGCTGTGGTGCTTGCATGCCTATAATTCTAGGGACTCAGGAGGCTGAGGCAGGAGGATCCTAAGTTTGAGGCCAGCCTCAGCAACTTTGGCCGTAAAGCAACTTAACAAGACCTATTTCAAAATAAAGAAGTCAAAAGTGCTGGGGATGTGACTCAGTGCTAAAGTGCCCCTGGGTTCAATCCCCAGTACAAAATAAAACAAAATAAAACAAAACTCAGGCCTTAACCTTTCCTGTCTACACAGTCTCAACCCTTTAGTGTGTTAGGAAGACTGACCAGCACCTGGCCCTGACTTTTCTTTCTAACCTTGAATCTGTGGTGACCTTTATGCTTTTTGTTTCAATTTTATTTACCACCCATTTCCTGAAACTGAGTCTTCAAATGCGTTGCTCCCCTACCAAATTATTTCCCCTCTATCTTCCCTCTGATTCACTCACTCTGGACGCCTGTTGGTCGTGTCTGCCCCGGAGGCCTTGATCTAGGTGGAGTCCCCTCCTCGGAGCTTCGTGACATCCCGAGCTTGTTCTCACGTGTTTCCTAAGGCGGTGCCCCTGGAAGGCAGGGCTGTTGCTTTCCTTGTCCTGCGCTGGGCCGGGGAGAGTCCTGTGTGTTCACATGGTGTGCCCTGAATGTACATGTTTGGCTGATGGGACTTGAGAATTTTGTGGCAATAGAAATGACCACTGTGTAAGTAGAGTGTGGCGTGGCCTGGTGGAAGCACTCGTGGTCAGACACACGAGGGTGCAAGTAGAGGTTCCTCTACTTCTGCTCTGTATCAGGTGTGGTTTGTGTGCATCACCAGGGTTCATGCATCGGGGCTTCGTCTTTGGTGTGTCCATCTTGAGAGGTGATGGGACCTTTAAGGAGTGGAGTCTCATGGAGATTGTCACTGGCTCCTCCTCTGAATTCCCCTGGTTCCCCGTCTTGCCACGTGGTCCCTCCCTCCTGTGCTTGCTCTGTACTCTCACCACCACACTCTCACCAGAGCCCAGCGGGAGCTAGCACCCTGCCCTTGAACCTCCAGAACTGTGAGTCAAATAAGCTTTTTAAAATAAAGTGCCCAGCCTTGTGTATAATCAGACTAATACCCTTCCAAGTCTACAAAGCTGGGATGATGGTCCCTGCATGGCTCCCTAGCCCCGTGTGAGCGGGATGGTCGCCTGTGCCCTGGCTGGTCAGAGGAACGGGATGGACAAGCGCAGCACCTCCCAGGAGGGTGAGAGGAGCAGATCTGAGCACCTCAGCACTGGTAGGTCAGAAAGACTGTTTTTAAAAGGAGTCTTACTAAATTTTGTGAGGGACAATATCTGTTAATAAGCACATGAAAAGATGGTATAAAGTATTGGCAAGGATGCGGAGAAATTGAAACTCTTCATACGCTGTTGGTGCACGTGGAGATGATGTGCACTCACTTTGGAAGATCATCTGGTAGTGCTCCAGATGGTTAAGCATAAAGTTAGCTGTGGAATCTAGCAGTTCTACTCCTAGATATCTGCCCAAGAGAACAGAAGACAGATATCACATAAAAACTTGAACATAGATATTTATAGCATAAGTGACCACAGCAGCCTCAAATGTCCATCAGTGGACGAATGGATACATAAGATGTGGTCCGTCCTGCAGTGGAATATTATTCACCCATAAAAATGACCAACGTGCCGACACATGCCAGGCTATGGATGAACTTTAACAACAGTATGCTAAGTGAAAAGCCAGACACAGAAGGTCACGTGTTGTATGATTTCATTTATAGAAATTGCCCAGAATAGACAAATTTAACAAGATAAGAAGTGAATTAGTGGTTGCCAGAGGATTAGAGGGGGATCTAATGTGAGGGGAATTTTTTTTTGTGGTGACAAATCCGTTTTGGATTAGAGAGTGTCAGAGATTATACAATTTGGTGAATATACTAAGATCACTGAATCTTATACTGTAAAGGGCGAGATGATGATGCTTTATATCTGAATCAAACTGTTATTTAAAGGAGGCAGGTGGCATAGAAATTCTGAAGCTTGTGTCAGGGAGCTTTAAAAATCGTCTCAATGAAGGTGTGTCTCCATATCTGGACACAGCTTGAGGAATCACGTGGAGTAGCCACTCAGGTGAATTGCCTGGGCAGAGTGCAGGGGGCCTGGTGCAGGGAGAGAGGGTCCCGCAGGGAGAGGTGGCCTTCATTGAGCTGTGGAACCAAGGCACACTGCAGGGAGGTGTCTGTGCTCCTTGAGGACGGAGACGCTCTCACTGCCCCGTCATATTCTGCTCCTGGCCCTGAGCACAGAGCCTGGTCACATTTCATAAAAGTCTGTTGAAATAAAATGGAGTAATTTTTCTGTCAACATATCCACCATTGGGAGAGGTGAAAAACTGAGAAAATGAGCAGAATATGTTTAACTTATTCTCACACTCATTTTATTGAAGCTCTCTGTAAAAATAAACCCAGGTAGACAGTAATTGATTGAGTGATAATTTCTAAGTAGCAAAGTGTTAAAGTAGATAAGTGCCTCCTACTGTGGAGAAATTGCTTGGCCCAGACCTGAACTGTGCGGGTGTTTGTTTTAACAATGGGAAGCATTTATTACCCTAAACTTCCTTCCATTCACACACAGCATCCGTCTGTCACCCCGCATGTGCCCCAGCCAAACTGGACATGGTTTACAAAGTGCAGCGGTCCCCGCATCAGGTGAATTTCTAAGAGAAATAACTTTTTCCTTTTTATTTATTGCTTTTTCTTCAGGCTTTCCTCCTTCTAAAATACAACTACAGTTGTGATCTGGCTTAGTTTATTTGACTTACACAAAATTAATATGAGCATTATAGTATTTCTCCCAATCAAGAATAGATTAAAATTTGAATACTTCCATATAAATTTGGATGTGGGTCCTTATTAATAAAGCAGCAGCTTTCCCCGCACATTGGTCTGACTAAGTCGTTCCCCACTTCATTAATTCAAGCTTTGTTTTAAGTGGCCAATTTGGGGACTTAGCATGGCTTCCTGGAGGGTGTGGCTTCTCAGGGGCGTGGCTTTGGAGACCCATCCTCCTGGCTGGAATCCTGTATCATCAAGCTGGGTGACCTTGAGGAGACTATATGACTTTGCTTATTTTCTCATTTAAAAAAAAAAAAAAAAGCAGGAATAACAGTGCCTGCCTGGAGAGAATAATTTGACAATCAGGAATAGAGCAATTAAGTTGGCATTCGGTGATGTTACCCCTCCCCCCAGCATGTACCATATAACTTGGATGCTCATCACTGTCCAGCTGGGCAGCAGGCGTCCTGGAGGGAAACTCTGCAGGACAGGGGATAGGGCCAGCTCTGTCCTCAGGCAGTTGCCAGCCCCCGTAGGGTAACTGAGGGTTGCTGGGTGTCTTCTTTCCCTTCCTGTCCCTGGGCCCCAACGCTAGCTTGAGCAGAGTGGCTCTGGAGGGTGTCTCACAGTTGTGCCTGTGAAAGGTAGTCTGTGATGACCAGCTAGACACCACTTCCATTTCTTGTTCGAAGTCCTTACAGTGTCCGTTTAAATTAAATTCAGAAGGCTAAAGGCTAATCTCCGTCGTTGGATGCTCTTTAGCCACAAGACCAACCCTGCCAAAGGCAGTGGATCAGATGGGAAGGTTGTCAGGTTGTTCCACAGAGAAGCCACTGCGCTGTGCAGCAGGGTCTTTCCAGCTGGAGCTGAGATGGAGTTGAGAAAAGATTAAGATCCTCCTCTTCTGCTTCGTGGCATTCAGCCAAAGAAGATTGCAGTTGTATGTGCTGCTTTCTTTTGTGGACCCTGTGGGTGTCTCTGGGGTTTGGGGAGGGAGGCAGAGCTGTGGGTGCAGGGCAGATGCAGGATGGTGGGTTCTCCAGCTCAGAAACCTTCTGCAAAGGGCAGGGAGTTTCCAGGAGAGCTAAGTCAAATAAGGGAGGGTGCCAGGACAAAGAGTAAAGTTCTAGCCAAACAGTGGTGACTCCAGAGCATCAGGAAAGGTGCGGTCCATAGATGATGAAACCTGGGAGAAGCTGCCCTGGCAGAGGACAGCCTGCTGCAGGTACCCGGCACCAGGCAATGGGGAGATGTGGAGCAGGGTCCGAGCACAGGCCTGCTCTGGCAACTGTCGTCATCAGTCTTGTGTGCTGGGCTTCCCTTTGTCTGCAAGGTTGTCACCCTGCACACCTCCATGGCCTGCTCACTGTCCCCAGAACAGGGCAGGCCCCCAGCAACCTGAGGACAGCAGCATTGCCTAACCTCAGGCACCCTTGTCTGTGTTTCTTTGTGGTCTCCTCTGTCCTTGATGAGTCACACTGTTTACTGTCCCTCCCTAAAGCTAACTGCAGCCTGCTCACTGCTATACCCTGGAGCCTGCGCCAGGCAGGTCTCAGACTCAGCAAATATTTGCTGAGTGAGTGGATGCATTGAGGAACACCGCCACTGCTGTTTTCATTTTTCCCCCTCAATCCTGTTTCCAACTTCAATTTTGCCAATCATAGTACCTCTTAGAAACAAGGTTTGGTGGTTAAAGAGAGACTCTGTCATTGTATTTCAAGTAGTGCTTAGCTAGTTGCTACTTTTGAAGTTATGTGTCTGGGAGATATAATAAAAAGAAGTCCAGATGGATAAAGATCTAAATTTAGGGTTGGGCGTGGGAGTAGTTCAGTGATAGAGCACTTGCCTAGCATGAAAAGGTCCTGGGGTTGATCCCCAGCACCACAAACAAACAAAACCAGAACCAAACTTCTCCTAAAACAAAAATCAAACCCCCAAAACTAAATACAAATACATGAAAGAGAAGACAATAAAGTAGATGTTTAGGTAAGCTATTGATGAAATAAAACATCTTAAGTGTAACAGAAATGAAAGATTTTTATGAAAGCTATGAAATTTAAAGTCTAATGATGATGCCTAAAATTGTGTATAGGGCCGGATCCCATAAATGCTGTTTTTTCCTATACATACATACCTGTCATAAAATTTAACTTATAAATTTTAGGCATAAAAAGAAATAAAGAGCAATAACTAAAAATAGAACAATCATACTGATATATTGTAATAAAAGTTACATAAATGTGGTCTCTCAAAATCTTTTTGCATTAAAGATCTTAGCAACCTTGATATACTATTTTTTTTTCCTATTAAGCAATGAACTTTCACTTTTTCACTTAAAGGAGGAATTTCGTGGCTTCTCTTTGGCAGATCCCAATTGCCAGCATTGCTACTCTTGCGTGTTGACCCACTAAGTAAAATCAGGGTTATTTGAACCCAGTGCTGCTGATACTGTGACAGTTGATGTGGCAATGATGACAGTGACTAAGAAGTGGGTAGCATATACAGTGTGGATACTCTGGACAAAGGAATGGTTCACATGATGTGTGGAACATTGCAGGACAGTGAGAGATTTCATCATGTTACTCAGTGGCTTGTAACTTAAAGCTTATGGATTATTTCTGAAAGTTTTCATTTAATACTTTCTGACCACAGTTGACTCTGGGTAACTGAAATCTAAGATGAGAGGTGACTGTTGTAATAAATTTTTAAAAAAGTATACATGGCCCCAAACCAAGTGATTGTAGGTAATAGCTGGGTTTTCATGGAGAAAACGGTATCACTGCTTTGATTAGGGAGCTTGGATGGAGCGGTTGGAACTCAGGCCGCTGAGATGCCACCCTGGGAGGGGGAGCTCTGAGAAGGAGCCTCAGGGGGCCCTGGAGGTTTGGGATGGGTGAGCAGAGGCGGGTTAGTATGGCACTGCAGCTCACAGTTACTGTGGCCCTGCTGTCACTGGCTGGTACAGCTGATCGTGTGCTAGACTCTGCCAGGTAGTATACAAATAAAACAGCAGATGGCATGAATCCTTGTGAGCTTCCTCGGCGAGGGCCAGGGCTGAGAGATGTGTTCCTCACCCCACCCCTGCCTTCTACTGCTTGGGGATCCAACCGAACAGGCCCAGGTCCAGCAAAGGAGCAGGGACGTGGCTAGTGCTGCACGGAGGCGGCACTGGCTCTATCCCAGCACCACCAACAGAAAAAGAAGTTAAAACACAGGAGAGAAGAAGTGGTGCTGAAGGTCTGTGCCTCTGCTCCTTTGGGGATGTCACCGAAGCCTCAGGTGCAGGCCTGGGACAGCTGGTGGCACTCAGCCCCGGGGAGCAGACAAGCAAAACCGAGTCCAATGTCGTGACACATGTCACGTGGGTGAGGACTGAACCGCAGGACCTGTGTCCAGTGCGGCGTCTGGTGGTCCGCGTGGCCTAGGTGTCAGAAACCCGGGCAGACACAGCCACGTCTTGCTCAGCGTGCTTTTCCCGGACGCGGATCCTACAGGCAGAGTGTCAGTTAACACGGCACCAGGCACAGTGGGCACGGCGTGTGCTGATGAGTTCATCAGCTGAAGGTCACCCATGCGTGGCGGTACTGGGAAGGGGGTGTGTGTGTTTCCGGCTGGTGGATCTTAGTGCCTTCGTGTGGGTTTCTGACCCGGGCGTCCTGTGGCTGTTTCGCAGCTGGCTCATAACCAGGGCGAGGCCACGCGATCCCTGATGTGGTTTTCCCTTAACTAGGTGATTATTGGTGGTGGGTGCTCGTTAGGCGCTCGGGGTTTTTCCTTCCTTCTGCTCTGCTCTCGTTGCTGTGGGGCTGGGGGCTGTTGCCCGGCGCAGTTCTGGAGCCGTGGCACGCCAGTGCCCGCCCAGTGTGCTGCCCGGGAGTGGCTGAGTCACAGGAGTGCTGCTGGCGTGGCCTGTGTCCTCTCTGCCTTCTGTCCCATCAAAGCTGTGGCCTTTATTTGAAATCCGAGATATGCTCTGCTTTCGAAAGTCTCACCTTTGTCTGTTGCCGTTGGATGTCCTTTAAAACCAGAGCTGCGACACTCTCAGTGTCCCTGGGCTGTGCAGGCCTCCCACCAGGCTGTCCTCTGCTTTCCCCCCACTCTCTCTTGTGAGCAGGTGGGGTGCTCTTCAACCACACTAGCCCCAGGCACTGTGGAAACACTTTTTTTTTGCAAGGCGACGCATGTCCTGTACCACCCGGGCACCCAGAGTGTGCGTGGTCATTCAGTGGGTCCACGGTGTTTTCACTTGTGCAGGAATCACAGTCAACTTGATTCTCACCACCCCTGGAAAGAAGCCTGTGCCCTTCAGCAGTCATTTCTGTCCCCTTCCTCCCTCCCCAGGGGGCACCTCCTCCCGCGTCGCATTTCTGTGGGTGCCTGTTCTGCTCACAGGCAGAGTCATTGGATACGTCACCTTTCACGCGGGGCTTCTTCCATTTAATATAACTTTTTCCTGGGTCATCCATGCTGCATAATATGTTCATTCCTCTTTTCATAATGAATATTTCGTACTGCTGTCTTTAACCTTTTGAAGTGGTGTTCATAGGTTATATAACCTACTGGTATACATAATGTGTAAAAATCAACATTGTATTCTACATGTCATAAAACAGATACAAGGAAAGTAGTTTATTAAAGTAAAATGACATGCATCTTATGTGCTCTTACCTGACTGTTCAGGAAGTTGAAAAGACAGAAAGAGAGGCCTGGGCTGTGGGTCCAGAGCTCAGGAAGGTGATGGCTGGGTGGATGCAGATGAGCTTGCCTTGGGTGGTGAGGGCACCCTGGGCACTGTTCCCTTAGATGACATGATTTTGCACAGTTGTCAACAATTCCTTGTCCTGCGTATGGGCTTTATCCATCTTCCCTTGATTTACATGGTGGTAAAGTTCTTGGAATAGTCAGGGTTTAATAAAACTGTACAAAAAGGATTTTTTGTTTACATGCAAAAATTAAGATCAGGTTCTCAAAGTCAGATCATTACAAATAGGTGTTTCATCTCACGTGAGTGTCCCGAGGAACGATAAGCGTTTGTTTCATTAAGTGGGGGAGCTGCAAGGCAACAAGACTCCTTGGTCCTTTTGCACACTGACTTCTAGTTATTATAACCAGATCAAGTTCCACAGTGTCCTCCAGGGGGCAGTCCCGCACCCAGGGAAGTTCTCTGCTGTGGGGGCCACCCGTGACCCCCACTTGATCCTTGCATACTCTCTTACTGAAGCTGCCCCGCCCCTTGTGCTGCATATGTCGTCAGTCATACTCCTGCAAACAGGAGGGAAACCAGGGCCGCCTTCACAGGCTCTTAGAAGTCGCTGCTTGGGCAGAGCTCTGGGATCGCCCCTCCTGCTGCTGCTTGCCCCGCGGTTCCATGCTGTGAACGATCTTCTCATGTGAGCAGCCTTCCGCCCGCCCCTGCTGGTGCCCAGGACATGCCTGCCTCCCTGGGAGAACCAGTGAACATTTGTGTCTCCGTAGCGTTATGGGTGCTGTGATGCAGTGGCTCTTCAGCTTCCGTAGTTGTGTGCTCCTAAAGTAAGGTTTAAAATCCATAAATATGCTCATACAGGTTTAAACCCACTTCTAAGAATTTTCTTCAACAGTTTAAATAATTGCAAAGGATGTAGTTTTCAACATAGGACAGATATTAACAGATAGTACACATCTTTCCAAAATAGATATTTTATCCTATTTTATACCTATTTGATGCCTGCTGTCATGAATCAAAGGTTTCCAGAAACTCCTTTTTTAATAGTGACCATTTTACATTGTGATCCATCTCCTTGACTTCCTATTTGTAGCCTCCTTCCCCACAGAGTGCGTTAGGAACTGATCTTGCGCCTGGGAAGTCTAGTGTGAGCCCTGGACAGTTCCCTACAACACAGGTTCATGTTCATGCCTTCAAAACGGGAAGCAGTTCATTTCTTTAGAAATAGCATTGCTGCTCAATTCTTTGGAATGTATACAAGTTATATGCCAAAAATTGTGTTGCTTTCTCGTCAGCAGCTACTTTTGCGGGGCTGTTGGTTGTAACTCAGGCCATAGCCTCCCTCCATTTTGTTGATATCAAAGAATTGGAACTGATCTGATTGGTGGGAAAATTTACTACTGGCTCCAAGAGTTGTTTGTTTTGTTAACACCTGAAGAATTCTTTTTTTTTTTGGTACTGGAGATTGAACTCAGGGGCACTCGACCACTGAGCCACATCCCCAGCCCTATTTTGTGTTTTATGAAGAGACAGGGTCTCACTGAGTTGCTTAGCACCTCGCCATTGCTGAGGCTGGCTTTGAACTTGCGATTCTCCTGTCTCAGCCTCCCACAGTGCTGGGATTACAGGCTTGAGCCACCACGCCCGGCTAACACCTGAAGAATTCTTAAGAGACTTTACCATGACTTATCAAATTGTAGGAATTTTACCTGTTAATACTTTATGTAAGGACACTTAGTTTAATCTGATGTACTGTAAAGTAGTTGAGAAAAATAGCTGAGCCCTGTGGTGCACACCTGCAATCTCAGCTGCTCAGGAGGCTGAGGCAGGAGGATTGCAGGTTTGAGGACAGCCTCAGCAACTTAATGAGGCTCTAAGCAACTTAGTGAGACCCTGCCTCAAAATAAAGATAAAAAGGGCTGGGGATATGGTTCAGTGGTACCCCAGTACCACTGGGGTTCAATCCCCAGTAGTGTGCATACATGTGTGTACATACGTGTGTGTACATACGTGTGTGTGCACGCACGCACACAGTAGTTGAGAAAGTTGAAATTGTTAATTTGAATACATTGTTATCAACGCAATATGCTCCTTAAACAAAATTTTTTATTCTATATTTTAAGTATACTTTCATAAAAATCTTGGAGCTGCAGAGTTGGTTCTTCCACTTTCTAGAAAGTGTCTGGCATGTTACCTGGTTGGCAGGTCAGCCTCAGTGGCACGCGGGCTAGTGACTTTGTGCTGGGAAGTCTGTCGTTGTTCCTGATTCAGTTCAGCCTGTTGGCGGGCATGTCCCAGTGACGATGTCTCCCTTCTCCACTGAAATTCCGAGAAGAGCACAGGAGGCGTGGGGTTTGTCCTGGGTGGAATCAGGGCCCTTGTCTTAAATAGTTCTCCAGGCTTCTCATGGGAGCGTCTCAACTTTCAAATGACCCTGCATATGTTACCACAGGAATCAGTCTCTAAATCTACTAACAACTGGTACAAAGAAGCCACGATACAAATTGAAAGTAGATGCTTAGAAAAAAATAGAATTATTCTTAGAGGTGAAACCAGACAGGAATTTCTTTAGATCTTCATAAAAGAGCACGAGGAGAGTAAACAATGTCCTCGCAGTGGGACAGTAAGTCACAGGGTGGCACTGTGGTGTATAATCTGTCCACCTAGGAAAATCTCTTCAGAGTTTATTTGGGAGTTGTAATACAAAAGTAGTAAATTTAGTTCAGCTTCCTTAAATTTCTAATTTTCAAGCGTGTGTTTCTGGCGTGTGCCGGGCTCCCGACGTAACTGCGGCAGTGTCTTGTTTTGTGTGCGCACGTTCTACCTGTGGTGCGTGTGTGAGGGTGTGTTTGCATGGGTGTGTGCATGTGAGTGTGTGTGTGTGAGGAGAGAGAGAGAGCTTTCTAGAAAGCTTTTGCTCAGGGAAAACCTAGCCAGTGTTAAAGCGTGGGGTTCCCAGCCACCTAGTCACCCCATGGCTGGAGGATCTAGGCCCCTCAGCCCTGGCACAGGGGGAGTTGCCCACACCCAGGTGGGCAGCGTGGAGCATCCTGGGTGGGTGCTTCTCTCTGACGCCGCTCCTTCCTTGGCTTGCCTGTGGAACCCAGCTGCCCCTGGCCGGGCACCTCTAATTGGAGGTCAAAGGCGAAAGGAACACAGAAGATGCACTGTGAACGTTTGCAGGCAAGAATCCACCAGGACCTTCGTGCTGTTGACCAGTGTCACCCTGCTGTCCCCTTGGACTTATTACTTGTCTCCCAACCTTGGAACTTGAAGAGGCAACCAGTGTACTTCCCCCGCAGGGCATCTCTGCCTCCATCCTGCTGTGAGGAAGGAAGCTGGGAGGATGGGGAAGGGGTTCAAGACTCAAGGCACTAAGGTCAAGTGTGTGTGTGTCCCCTTTCTTGCTCAGCATGTGGTCCAGACTCTGTGACTGTACAGAATTGGGACTGGCCTCTGGCTGGAGCTTCTTGAGATGTCCTGCAAGCCTGTGGAGGGAGGGAGAGGTGCAGCTTAGAAGGCAGTCTCCCCGACTCCTGGGAGGGCCACCAGTAAGCATCCACCTGCTCTGCAAGCCTGCTAAAGCCAGAGAGGCGCTTTCCCAGGGCAGTCACCTCCTTGCCTGTGGCTCCCCTGCCTGCTCCCTTCTCTCCACTGGTAGAGAACATATAGGTACTGGACACGCCAACAATGGTGTGAAGGTTCAAATCCAAGTCTGACTTGCTTTTAATGTAAGTCTGTACTTGCTTTTAATTTATTTAATGGGAAAAAAGTTAGGCCGCTGACACCACAGGAAAGCTGCTGCTGCCACCACAGAGGTTTCTGAAATATTTCTAGTATTTTCATCTCACTCTGCTTTCTCCCTTGGCGACTGCCTTCGCACTTGTTCTAGGGAGGGAGGAGTCGGCACAGAGAGAAAGCAAAAGGAACAAAGCCAAATGGGCAGGCTGAGTGCGTGCCCAAGGAGGCCAGCAGGTGAAGCCTCGTGGCTTCTTAGGAGATGGCGCACGCCTCTGTGCCGAGGACGTTTTGCATCAGAGTGAGCTCCCACACGTTTAAATTTGTTTGGTTTTGGTTTTTTTTTTTTTTTTTTTTTGGTACCGGGGATTGAACTCAGGGGTACTCGACCACTGAGCCACATCCCCAGCCCTATTTTGTGTTTTATGTAGAGACAGGGTCTCACTGAGTTGCTTAGCGCCTCGCCGTTGCTGAGGCTGGCTTTGAACTCGCGATCCTCCTGTCTCAGCCTCCCACAGTGCTGGGATTACAGGTGGGCGCCTTTAAATTTGTATTGGAAACTGTATGCGTAAGTCAAGGTTAATGGTCGCGAACAGCAGATACTGACTTGGGGAACAAGCAGAAAACAAATGTGCTGGAAGAGCGGAGTTTGGGGAGCTTGTGTTAAGGGATGTCAGGTCTGGGGAAGAAAGTGGAAAGCCAAAGATGAGCACAGCCAGAATCCAGCAGCCCAGGAAAGGCCTGGGGAGGATGCTGGACACTCAGTTCTGCCCCTGGTTACCGTAGCTCCTGCAGCCAAGTGGGGGTTCTAGACTCTTCTAGATTTTTTCCCCACACTGGGTGGGGTTCAGCCTCTGTGGCCTCCACTCAACCAGACCCCCCAGGACCTCCTTTCCTACCCAGGGGAGGGAGGAGCAGGGTCTGGCAAAACACCATCACACTCATTCATTGCTGCTGGACCTATGAGGATCTGATTATGCTTAATGACTGGATAACATAAAACAAATGCGGTAGATTTTCTTTTTTCTTTTTTCTTTTTTTTACCTTTTGACATAAGCAAGAGTTATATGCACATATATTTGTGTATTAGCTCTTTATGAACATAGACAAGTCACCTTGTGGGCACACCATTTTGGACGAATTGATTGCAGGCAAAAAGATCATTTCCATAAATATTCCTGGAAACCTGTGGTTCTCTAAGTGGGCTCTATCCCCCCTAGTGGGGCAGGTAACAGACTACTTTAGTTCAACATTTTTTGGGTCATTGTTAAAATAACATAGCTTAAATGGAATTTATTCACAGTGCTGTTATATCAATATTTTCTTTATTATTTTAGGATTGGGTTTCCGTGTATAACGAGAATGTTGTTATTGTCTTCGGGGGGATTTTATTATTACCACTCTAGAATGGACCTTTTATTTCTTCGCCATCTCCATTTTCTCCTTCATTAACTAAGAAGCAAATTAGACTTGCACTTGCCCCACGTCTGCCGAGTGTTATTTTTAGAAGCCTTCTCACCTCTGTTTGCTTTCCTCAACTCTGTTCTGTTCCCAGTCACTGCAGTCCAAGTTGGTGCCATCCCGATGGTAATTCAGTGTGTGAAACACCTTGTGTATTTGCTCTCAGCAGGACAGGAAAGTTCCTTTTAAGCTGAACAATCCAAGGAAAAGTGATAGGTGGAAACTGTTGATAGGTTTGTGTCTATAATGAACCCGTCTGCGCATCAAGCTGAGAAGGAGGAATATGGAGAGCATAATAAAGAGTTAATATCTTCAGGATACCAAAAGTTTTACAGTTAAAAAGAAAAGTGGGTCCAAAGTATGAGCAGTCAATTCCCCAGAGAAGAAGTCAGGTGGCCAGTAAAAAATGTGGGGAAAAAAATACCTGCATGTTGTTATTAATAAAATGGAATCAACACATAGTTTTTTGCATGCCAGACTAGTGACGATTAAAAAATTATCTGTGCAAAGGTGTGGGGAAAAGAGATCTATCATACGCTGTTGGTGCAGATTCAGCACAACCCCTTTGGAGTATCTCGTGTGTTGCACACCTTAAAATGTACAAGCAGTTTGACCGGACAGTTGTTCAGTTCACGGGAGTTTAACCCAAGGAAGGTGGGGTAGGCGCAGGGTCCCGTCAGTGTGGGAGCGTGTGCTCCACTGGCTACAGCACAGCACGCTCTCGCCGATGGCAGGAGTTTAAATTGAGCTCTGTCTTACTAACTACTGTACAGCTGTTAAAAACCCTAAAAACAGACCAAAAATAGTAATTACAGTATGACCCAATTTTTGTTTTAAAAAATAAAAAAGGCTGTGCACACATTAAAAAAAGATGAGAAAAATGTGCCGGGGTCTATAAAAGATGTTTCTCTGCGAGATGGAACGGCCTTTGTGTGTGTGTGTGTGTGTGTGTGTGTTTAAATGTTCTGAAATTCCTTCTGTGAATATACTTTGCAGTTATAAAACAGGAAGAAAACAGTAAATCCTACTGAAAGAAATAGTCAACGTTTCGGCGTCTACAGCATCGACAGAGGATCTCCTGCGAGCTGGGCTTCTCTTTTTTTAGCACAGTGAGATCCCAACTGTGGAGTTTTGACCAAAATATTATTTTGGTTTTACAATTTACCACCTGTGGTATCATAAGTTTAAGTTACTTTTTGAGAATTTTCTATTGAAGCTACCTTAGATAGTTGCTTAGCCGCTATGTCATTTTAACAAGGAAGTTAATGTTTATATCCTCGGCTGGAGCTTCCTGTGACTCGCTGTCAGCTCGGCAAATTCCTCTTAGGTGATTCATAGAAAGGGGTCTGTGCTGGGGCTCAGAGCATCCAGGTTCTAGTGGGCTGCTGGAACTACCAGTTCTTACTTACCAGAGTTCTTGCTTTTTATACCAGATGCTGTGCTGAACACTTGATTGAGAGGAGGAAATTATACCTTCCACGCTTTTATTTAGATGTTAAAAACATTCCCTGTATTTGTATCTTGTAAACCCCAGGTGATTTTGCACTTCACGGAGATTTCTGTCTGAAGCTTTATACAACTATGGTGATTTGATTGCAAAAGAGAACGATACAGTCCCCTTCTATCAGGGCGATGTGGTGTTCCAAACATGACTGTTTACCAAACGGGAGGCTTTAAACGTAGCTCAGGCTGGATGGCCCAAACAGCAAGCCAAGCGAATTAGTTAGATTTTTGTGTTTTTGAAAAGGCCACAAACTTGGGAGAGCTGTTCTTGGAATGGCCTTTTGCAAATCCCCGTGCATGCTGGAAGAAGGGTGAACGGGTGGGTCTAACTCTGGCATTGTTGGACCAATCAACCGGGACAGGACGTATTGACAGGAATGTTGCTGCAGAACCACACGGAGCTGAGCTGTTTGCTTTCAGATTTAGCGGCTGTTTAGACAAGCAGAACTCTTTATTCTTGCTCAGACCTGCGGGAGCTGAGCCTCAAGGTTGAAAAGTAGAAAAGGGACATAAGAAAAAATAAAGTTCTTTCTCCACTGGGGTTTCTCCCCGCTGGCCATATTGACTTTGCCTCCAGATTTGCTTTGTTCCTGAGACTGTTTCTTCCCGTCTGCTGCCTGGAGGCTGCTGCTTTGAGAACTCACTTCGTCTTGGGTTATCTACTCTTTTTGTTTCACCAAAATAAAAGCAAGTAATGATACCAGCGGCAGTAGCAGTGGCACAAACATGGGGTATACCGCACCCAGAAATGAACAGAGGACACAGAACTGTCTCGCCTGGTTGGGAGCGAGGGCCTAGGGTCCCAGGCGTCATGGTGGGTCCTGAAGATCTTCGGAGGAGGACAGAGGAGCCCGCTGTTATGAGGCACCTGATGCTCTTCACCTTTGGAAGTTAGCACTGTTGAGTGCCTACCGTGTGTGAACTCCAGGAACTCTACAAGGTGGCAGGGTCCCCTTTTAGAGATGGGAAAACTGGCTTTGCAGTCGCTCTACTAGAAGGTGCAGAATTTGAATCTGGGTCTGCCTTTCCTTTCCTTTTTTTTTTTTTCCTTTTCTCTGTAAAAAGAGTAATTTAGTGGTCAGGGCTGCCAAAAACAGTGGCTGTGACTCTGAGTTCATGGGAACGGTCATGGTTACTGCTGGTTCTCTCCCTGCTGCTCAAGCCCCTACTCAGTACAAAGCACCTTGCCCTGGAGTGGACTTGCTCCTGGCTGCTTCCTGGCCGCTTGGCTCCCCAGCCCCGCTCCATCCTCGGGGACCAACTGCTGAACAGCACTGAGTCTAAGTCTTTGGAACACCAGCCTAGAGTTTTCTAGGAACATGTCCCTGTGTTATCTCTGACATGAATGAGTTTTTCATGCCAAGGGACCATTTTAGGGTTTGCACACTTTGCCACTGTATTACAGTTTGTGAAACTTCATGATTTTCTCTGTTTCTGTCTTTCTGTGTGTTGGGGATGGGACCCAGGCCCTCGCAAATGCTAGGAAAGTGCTATCCGATGGAGCTGCCCCCAGCCCACGATTTCCCAGTGAAGGTGGTGAGGATGTTTAAGGTAGAAACACAAACGCTCCTGGCAGTGGTGTGTGGATGGCCAAGAACACCACTGAGCTCATGTCGCAGGACTGACCTTCCTGAAGATGATGCCAGCCCCCATTCATTCTGGGTCAGAGGGAAGCCCACCTCCTGGGTACCACAGGAGTCGAGTGGCAGGCTTCAGTATGGAAGGAAGAAAAAGGCATCTTCGTGGAGCCAGAAGACGCACTTACCGCTGTGAATAGAAAGTTTGCTGCCATTTAAGAAAAAAAAATCACAATCAGAATGGATAAAAGTTGTTATTAAGCCCATTTCCTGTGTTAAATTTGTGTGTGTGGTTGTAGAAAATAGAAGCATAAAAAACCAAGTCCATCTAAGCTTGAAAAGAACCCTGCAGTGGTGGATTTGCACATTGGCCTTAATTGGCCCAATTGACCTTCTCTGCTGTATTTACAATTGCCTTAAAATTGTAAGCAGATGTTTGAAACCCCGTCTTTAATAGGTCTCCCACATCTGTTTCACCAGCGCTGCTGCCCACCAAAGCAGCCGTAATTAGGGAGCACCTAGCGCATACATCTTTCCTTATGGGCCCAATCGATCAGATTTCTCCCTACGGTATTAAAGTCGACCCTCATTCTTGCTTTTATTTGAATACATTTTGCATTATGTTTTCTTACACAGAACAGTCTGCCAGCCCAGTACAAAAAGAAAAGAAAAAGAAAGAAAGAAAAGAAAAAGAAAGTCATGGCCCGATAGTTATTCTCCATAACAGACTTCTAAAATTGTGTCCGTAGTCACTGGCAAACGTCGAAACACACTTGCTGCACAAACGCAGACTTGGAAAACAAGTGAACGCGGCCGTTCCTCCCTGCTGCTTGTGTCTAACCAGAGGCTTCCCGCAAGCCTTTCTCCAAGAAAAGTATGGAAGTCCTAAAAGGTGGGGGAAGCGTTGTTTCCTTATTTATTCATTTTTTAAGTTAGTGGATTTCATTTCTCAGGGGAGTTTTATATTTAGGTTTACAGAAAAGTGAACAGAAGGTGTGGGGTTCCCATGGACGCCCACAACCCCCGTCAGCCCCCAGGATTCCTCTTACTAACATCTGTGGTTAGTGTAGTACATTTGTTGCAGCTGATGAGCCTGAATGATCAGTTATTACTGCCGCCTGTCATTTGCACAGGCTTCACTCTGTGTTGTGCATTCTGTAGGTTTTGCCAACACACAGTGGCATGTTTCTGCCATTATAGAATCTTATGAAATAGTCTGACTGCTCCCTAAAATTCCCTGTGATCTGCCTATGGGAGGGGACATTATTGGCTGAAATTCTTTTTGGTACCAGAGATTAAACCCAGGGGTGCTTAACCTTTGAGCCACATCTCCAGCACTTTTATATATTTTATTTAGAGACAGAGTCTTGCTGAGTTGCTTAGGGCCTCACTAAGTTGCTGAGGCTGGCTTTGAACTTACGATCCTTCTGCTTCAGTCTCCAGAGCTGCTGGGATTACAGGCACGCGCCATCAGGCCCGGCTAAGAATTAATTTTTCAAAAATAGTATTTAAATATATTAACAGATATTTTGGGGGCATGACTTGTTTGAGCAAGATGTGTTTAGTTGAAAGAGGGTGGGTACAGTTGAATGGTTTCATTCAGCTGTGCGTCCTGAGGTGTGTCTTTTACCTGAAGAGTCCCTTTGTACACCTGACTGCCAAAACCTAGAAGGAAAGCAATGTGCCAAGGAAGTGCCCAGTTGCAAACATGTGGAAAGCCGTGGGAGATGCCTGGCTCAGCAGAGAGGCAGAATCACTGGTGGGAGAGGGCTGCAGCCGGCCTGTGTTCTCTCCTGACAGTGGTGGGCCGCCCTGGGTCCCCTCTTCCACGGGCCCTGTCTTGACTCCCAGCACCCTCTTGGGTCTTGTGCTTTATACAAGTGGAAACCTGCACCCAGGGCCGTTGGGTGCCGGCTTGTCCTTCACCTGGGCTTGTGTGCTGTTGTTTGTTCTTCTCATTGCTGTGAGCTATGCCATCGGGGGATGTTTCAGCGTTGTTCATCTGTTTTCCTGTGGATGGGCATATGGCTCATTTCTACTCGGGGCTCTTGGCAGTTGTGCTGTTATGGACAGTCTGTTTCTTTTCATGGACGTACGTGAGCCTCTCTGTTGAGCACATATTGAGCAGTGGGTTGCTGGGCTGAGGGACACGCACATCCCTATCAGCCTCAGCAGATCCTTGCTAACAGTTTTCCAGCCGCCATGGATAAGAGTTCAGGTCAGTAGACTTGCAGGATTCGACCCTAGCATTCTCCTTCCTGATGGTCCCTTGTTATCAACGACGGGTGTTTCTAGGGTCCCCCACCTAACCTGCAGCTGGAGCACAGAGCTGGGCCCACTGAGGGATGCAGCTCCTATGCTCAGTTGCTCGCCGAGGGTCAGCCACTGTGCCTCGGACCTTCCTTATGTTAGTCCACAAGAATCAGAAGTTGCTGGGGGCTGGGGTTGTGGCTCAGTGGTAGAGCACTTGCCCTGCATACGTGAGGCCCTGGATTCGATTCTCAGCACCACATATAAATACATGAATAAAATAAAGGTCTATCAACATCTAAAAAATATGTTAAAAAAACAATCAGAAGTTTCATTATCCCCATTTTACAGATGAGAAGACTGCAACTATGATGTGTGATTGTGACTTTGTCCTGGGTCCTATGCCTCCAAGGACTGAACCCAAGTCCCAGCCTGGATGGGGGCCACCATATCGTGCAGCCCCAGCCTTTGCTGAATTCCTGCTCTGGGCAAATCCTCTTGCCTTCCAGAGAAGCTGCACTTGACGGCCGCTGGGTAGCATGGTGGAGGCCATCGTCATCACGTTCGTGGCAGGGACTGTCCCCACAGCAGTAGCCAGCAGGCCACTGATGGCCTGGAGCTGTTGACTGTCAAATTTTATGAGCTCTTGATCTTCACACGTGTTGTGAATTGTTCCTAACAGTCAGACCATTTTATTTTCTGTTTGTTTGTTTTGCTTTCGGGCAGAACAGTTACATCAGAGGCCACCAGAAGACCCTTGGTTGACACATAGGATCCATTAAAACTTAAGCAGAAGCCAGGTCAGTGGGAATATTTTTGGCAAATTAAGAAACGCCTTCACTTTATTGCAGCAAATTGGAAAACAACTAAATGCCTTTTATGCCTAAACCCTTGTCATTTCAAAAATCTCTTCAATGTCATCTTTTGGGGTGTAGTTAGTTCACGTAGTGTGAAATGCACCCACCCCAGTGTGTCTTCACATTGCTTCTCCATTCCTCTGAAAAGTCAAGATCGTAAGGGATTGTTTTCTCTGAGGAAGATTTCACATTTAACCTCAGAGCGGGGTGGTGATCAGCCTGTATTCCTTTTCATCATTTAGGAACATTATTGTAGAACCTTTCCCTATCTTTACCACAGTGACATGCTACCACTTAGTTTTAATTTTAAAACGTGGGAGACCTTTATTATTTCTATGTTGTAGAATTCTGTCTAAGCAATTCAAAAATACTTTGAGTCTTTTTCTGGATACTTGAGTATTTTTCTGTGAGGGTCTTTTTTGAGTCCTCATCAATAGTTGTGGAGGCAATACTTCTTCCACAGTAAAATAGACTTAATTTTTTCAAAAATCTACTCTCTTTTTCTAGAGATAGGTTATTTTAATATTTGGGAACAATATTTTTTTCCTTAAGCCAAATACAAATGTTAGGCAATGTGGCTATCTCAGTGCTATGCCTATGTAAAGATTAACAATAAAATTCCTACCAGGATAAATAGACTTATAAGATGTTAAAAGTTTTTTAAACAAAGCTGTGTGTGCGTTTTCTGTTTACAAGCTATTTAAGATACACCCTTAACTTCTCTTATGAGTACGGAATCTCACTGAAGGTCAGGGTCGTGTTTGCATTTTGAGGTTCTTCTCCCCACCTTGGAAAGCACTTCCAGGATTGTGCTAACAGATTACCAAAGACTGTTGATAACTAAATAACCCTTGGCATCCATTGAAGTAAACACTAAGTGCCAACTTGTCCTCCAGATCAGCAGCAGTAGCCCGCGATCTCTTGTTATGTAATTGGGTCGCATGGACACATATCGTCACTGCGGGTGCACGTTTGGGCTTGAGGTTCTTCTATCTTAAGACATTTTGAAAACTTCAGTGACTCACAAGCGCAGCCTTTCTGGTGAGCGCCTGTCTTCTTAGCAACTCTTCCCTGTTTGGATTCTCTTCTTTGAATTCTGTCTCGTCATGTTCATCTGTCCCCCTCTCAGGACCCTCTTGCCATCTGCACCCACCCCCGGCTTCTTCCCTGGGCTGCCGCTGCCTCTCTCTTCCACCTCCTTTCAGGGGTCACACTGCACAGTCCAATCAAGTGTGCTGTGTTTCATCTAAAAAGAAAAGCAAATTCTCCCAAACAGTGAGTGGAGAAAATGTGTGAGAGACCGTGGAGTTGGGAATCTCCCCAGCCCCCCAGCCACCATGGAAGTCAAAAGGTGGCCAACCATTTCAGATACATCTCGAAATCCAGCTGTCCACGTGTGACCAGATCCAGTACTTACAGAGTGGCACTGAGAAAGTGTCATTTTTGATACAATGGACGTGCTGTTTGTCAGCCTCTTGATCGTTTCAGTGTGGTGCAGCATCTGCGTTCAATCCCACTTAATCTAATTGCGCTAGGGACGATGGAGAGGTGGTCCCTATAACTGAAGTAATGTTCCTTTGCTGTTTAGAAATGGGATTAGTGAGCAGGGTATGGTCGCACAGGCCTGTTAGCCCAGCTAGTCAGGAGGCTGAGGCAGGAGGGTCCCAAGTTCAAGGGCAGCCTGGGCAACTTAGTGAGACCATCTCAAAAATAGAGAACTGGGAATGTAGCTCGATGACAAAATGCCCCTGGGTTTAATCCCCAGTACAGGGTGTGGGGGACAAAGAAATGAGAATCGTGTGACTTGTGTGTCTAGATGTAGTTTTATTGGGGCTGCTGTAACAAATGACCACTAACTGGGTGGCTTAAAATCAGAAAATAATTCTCTCTCAGTTCCAGAGGCCACGAGTGTGAATCAGGTGTGGCAGGGCTGTGCCCTCACAGGAGGTTCTGGGCGTCCACTCTGTGTCTCCAGCTTCTGAGCTCCTGGCCGTCCTGGGCTGAGGGGCTGCATGGCTGCAGCCTCTGCCTCAGTCTTCACTTGGCCTCGAGTCTGCATGCCTTTCCTCCTCTCTCTTGGAAGGACACATGTCTTTGGATTAGAGTCCACCCTGGCCATTCAGGATGACCTCACATCACATCTGCAAAGACCTTTCTTCCAACTAAGAAAACACTTGCAGGGTCTGGGTATCTATCAGGACATGGACACATTTGAATGTGTGTATGTGAGGGAGGGAGGTGTGGCGGGAGCAAGACCTTTCCACACCCATCACCAAGATGGCACAGGGGCAGCAGTGATGGCGTGTCACAGACTGGTTGCCTGGAGGCTGCAGCTGGCCCTGCGCTGGGCTCAGGGTGGGCACAGGGCCTTCTGCTGCTGCTTTGAGGTCAAACTTTTGCTAGGTCATACAGGTGACCAGAAACGGGCAGAATGGCCTCAGCGCTTCCTGTGCATTCTCTGCCTTTAAAATTGACCCAGATTCCCATGGTGCTTAAGAAAAGGGAAAGGAAAAGGAAACACAGGAAACGTGGGCTGTGTAGATGATCATTACCTGAGGGCTGCTCAGATTTTGGCCTTGCTTCAGGCTCATATTTCTTTTGTTTTCAGGGTCTGTCCTGTGGCCCTGCTCCCGGGTCAGAACCTGTGGCGGGTGCGCAGCAGTTTGGGGTTTCAGCCAGGCTAGGCTGTCCTGAGCCCCCCCGCCGGGCCAGAGTGGCTTCACTATCTGGCATGATGCAGTGTTCATGGCCACAGCCAGCTTGCACATTCTCCAAAACTATACTCTTTTGAAAACCCAGTTCTCTCAGAATGTGAAAACGACCTCCCTGTTCTTCACATTGGACGGCTGTGCATCCATCTGTGCATAGTTGTATGTCATCAGCCTACCTGAGAAAGAGCCCCCCACTTTTTAAACTAGTATCATTATAGTCCTGCTGATAATTTGCTGAGCTGGACAGTAGCACTTCCTAGTTAAGTCAAATATTAATTCCCTGTAGGTTAATAATGTGGTTTTTTTTTTTTTTTCCAGGAGTTTATAATTCAACCAGTCCGTCTGTCCTTCCATCTTTCCTTCCTTCCTTCCTTTCTTCCTTCTGGGCCTCCCTCCCTTCTTTCCTTCCCTCCTTCCTTCCTTCTTTCCTTCCTTCCTTCTTTTCCCTTTTTGAACTTTTTCTTGGCATGATCATGATCTAGATGCAATTTTTTATGTTATATTTTTAAGTATCTAAAAGACAGCAAGTGCTTGGAGGATTTCGAATTGTCTTTCAGTTGTTTCCAATTCAAAGGGTCCTCAGATTATAACGACTATGTAAGTAGTGCCTACTTACGATGCTCAGATCTTCCTAAAACTTTCCTGAGTGACTGTCCGGTGCCGTCCCGTCGTGTGCCGTATCATCATTCAGCACCCTGCTCTGACTACATGAGAGGCTCAGGTTATGCCTTGGCACCTGCTGCCTTTTAAAACTGGCAGCAGAGTCTCCCTGCCCTGTGTCCAAGGAGAGTGCCCCTGACTGGCCTTGGGCAGCACAGGTCTTGCTCCTGCTTGGTGGCAGGAGAAGCAGATCAACTTGACTGGACTGGGGGGCTCCCAGCAGGGACCGTTGGCCCTCCAGGTACAGAGTACAGAAGTAGTCTGGGTTCCAGAACCATCTTGCAGTAGTGGGCAGGAGCGGAGGCATCGATTTGGGTTGTTTTGGAGGCTTTCTCACAAATCCCAGCAAACCGTAATGAGGAGGAGGATTCCGACCGTGGCCTGAGGCCACGGGCAGATGTGAAGGATAGTGTTGAGTTCCATATTGTGCTAGGTGTTTGCAGGGGTGGCCGTGGAGCAGAGGGTCACTGTAACCTGGGTTGGATTAAAGAGCTGAGAATCAGCCCTTTGTGGCTGTGTGGATGCCCAGAGGCCCACAGAGAGAGGGTGCCACCTCTGACATGCCTGAGGAATATTGCCGTGGCCGAGATCCTCCTGGTGTTGGTGACAGATTGTTCACAAGCATAGCAGCTTCCCAGTGGCTAATGAGAACCTCCCCCACCCGCCCACCAGGACAGCTGATCCAGGGTGATGGGAACACCCACTTCTGTGCTGCCTGATCCAGCCTTGGATTGGGACAATTGCCAGGTCTGTAAACTCGGGGAGCGGGGAGCCCTGGGCATGGCTAGCCAGGGCCGGTGAGGCCGGGAGGGGGCAGCTCCTCAGGGTTCTGTGCCTGCTGGGTGCTCCCTGCATTCCGGGCAACTGTCTGAACTCTATTTGGATTTATGGGCCGGGGAGGGGCAGAGTGATGAAATTACCGCTTCCAACTGTAATCTACAGAAATCGTGATTTCATATTCCAGTTTTGACATATGCTCTGGATTTAATCTTACTGCTCATAAAATACATTTTAGCTGTCGTTTGGTTTTAATCAAATTTTTAACCCGAAAGGTGATAATTATGATTACTGCTTTTGCGGCCCGATTTCTGTGGGATTTGAATAAGATCATTCATTGTTGGAAAGCTTCTTGGCTCCATCAGCTCTTGACATAATGTGAAATTAAAATCTTTGTCAGCATATTTAGGAAAGACAGGTTGCTTTACTGATAATCTAAGTCAGACGCTCTGGAATCCCCACTGGCTTTGAATCTTGGAAGCGGTTGCCTGCCCTGCTGGAAATGGTGCTCGTCACCGGTGGGGCCTGTCTGGCCAGGACAGGTGACCTGGGGCTGGAGACCTTCATCCAGGCTTTTGCAGGGCTGGTCTCTTGAGAAGGTGTCTAGGTTGTGGGCCTCAGCCTCGTTGCTGGCCCCACACAATTCTTGACTGGTAATTGCTTTTTTCTAAGAAGTTGTTCTTGTTTCTCAGACTAAAAAAATATTTTTTGAACTCAGAATATGAAACCGAAAAATTATTTGCTGGTGAAACCTCTTCATACACATCCTCCATCTGCTGGACCACCTGAAGCCACCAAACATGTGGCGCTGGGTCTCCCAGAGCTGGTCCCTCCTCAGTGGGTCCCTCTGCGGTGGCTCCCTCAGCTGACTGCCACAGTGGCCCAGGTGTTGCTTGCTCACTCTCTCTTGGGTCACTCCTGGGCTTGGTCTCTGCTGCTCACACTCAAGCTCACCACTCTCGCCCCCTGGGGGTCCACCTGCGCCTGTAACATTGGCGCCAAGCAGGAGGCAAGCAGTGGACTGAGGGCCAGGTGCCCGTGAAGAGCTGGGCCCGTCCATCAGCTTTGAGTGCTGCAGGGTCCCTTCAGCCTGGGCTGACACCCAGGGAGAATCTCACAGCTCAGGTCCCTGTCGTGAGCTGAGTGGATCCCTGGGGGTATGTTCAGGCTCCAGTTGTTCCCACGGTGGTTTCGGTGTGGGATTCTCCGGGTCCTGTCCTGCCTGCTCACTTTGGAGCCTTCCTCTTTGTCCTGCCAGACTTAAGCTCCCGGGCTGGCTGCCCCAGCTCCGCTTCTCAGGTGTTGCCGCCTCTTCCTCTTCCTGAGTACTGGCATCTCCGGATGGAATCGGTGTCTGAATCAAATATTTTTTTTAAAAAATATTTATTTATTTTTTTAGTTGTAGGTGGACAGAATATCTTTGTTTTTATGTGGTGCTGAGGATCGAACCCAGTGCCTCACGCGTGCTAGGCAAGCACGCTACCACTGAGCCACAATCCCAGCCCCTGAATCAAATATTTTTGTGGGTGTTGGTTCAGACAAAGGCTGTCCATTTTGGGGACCTGGGCCCCCTCTGTCTCATGGGAATCCCATTATCCTTCTAGAAACTGAAAAGTAAGGAGCGACCTTTCATACCCCTGTCAGCCAGCCAAGCAGCAGAACTGGAAGCTGGAGATTCACAGCTAGAGAGTGGCTGTGAATCTAAAGGCCCCCAGTCCTCCGAGGTTCATGCTGCAGTAGGAGCTACCATGTGAGGGAAATTCAGTTTTATTACCTACCTTCAAGGACACATTTTGCTGACTCTTAAGCTAGCATATTAATTCACTTGTCAAATGAGAGCAAGCAATTTTGAGATCATGTTTCAAAGAAAGCCATGAATAAGAAGTTAGGGAATGATTTCCATGTTAGGCTAAGACTTTGTAACTGACTAGCTGTGTGACTTTGGACAAGTCACTTAACTTCTCTGTGCTTTATTTTCTTTATCTATAAAGGACAGTATGAGTATTACCGTGGAAGTATCAAATGAGCAAAGGCAGTAAAGTACACAGGACTGTGCCTGGCTTGTGCAGATCTCACTGTAGCCACAGCAATCCTTGTCCAGGCTGCAGGTGAGGTTGGGGAGCTCTAGCCAGTATGTGCTTTTTTTCACCTCTAGCTCTCTCTCTTTGGACCATTAGCTGAGGCACATTAGAGGGAAGTGCCCTGGTGTAGTGTAGGGTATGTGTTCCGTCCACTGCTGAGATTCTCCAGTGTCGTGTGGTTGTACCAGTTGGGACCCTGGCCAGGGAGACAATAAACCAATCCTGGGGCGATTTCCTTCCATCCTCTCGCTCCTCCTTAGGCATTCATTCACCTTCTTGCCCTTCCTCTGGGTGATAGCTCTGAGCTATCTGAGTGGAAGCCAGGAAGACCCTACCAAGCCGTGGACAGGACCTTGGATGTGAGAGGCGTGTCTGGCAGCAGGGACACCTGACTGGGGCTTTCTGGCTTGGCCTTGAAGCAATGTCCTTCAGGCCACTGGGAGAGGCTGTTTCTTTTCCTTCTGGAGAGAGTGCTGACGAGCTGCAGGCTCCGCCGTCCTGGGTCTCACACTACTCGTGCCAGGTCTGATCGCACCCTTGACTGTTAGAGGAGGGCAGGTCTTGGGGAGCGTGGCTCACGAAACTGCTGAGAGCCAATGGTTCAGAGACCAGTTCTGGTGCAGAGAATGTGAATTAATTTTAATTCAGTTATTTATTTGGTTGTAGTGCTAGGATAAAGCCCAGGGCCTCATACATGCTAGCAAAGAAACCGAGGTTAAGAAGAACATCAACTGGGTGTGGTGGCATGTGCCTGTAATCCAGCCACCTGAAATGCCAAGGCAGGAGGATCCCTCAGGCCTGGGAGTTCAAGGTCAGCCTGGGAGTTCAAGGTCAGCCTGGGCAACAAAATGAGGCTCTGTCCCTGAAACAGACATTTTTCAAAAAGGTATATTCTACCCACAAAGAATACCTAGCCTCAAGCAATTAAATCCCTGAATATCATAATGTTTTCATTTTCAGACAAAATTGCTAGTTTGACATGAGAACTAGAGACTTGTAGCTCCTGGCCTGCCTTCAGCTACCCTCAAAGATCCCTATTTCCTTAAAATAAGGATCTCACTTCCTTAAAATATTTCTATCATGCCTGAAGGAATTGTCTGTGTAACATGCCGCACGTTCTTTGAGCTCCGTGAGGACGCCAGTGTGGGTAAGGTGACTCGGGGTCTCTTGTCTGATTCAAGGTCAGGAGCGTCATGAGGATGGGTGCACCTTGTTAAGCACAGGCATCTCTGTCCTTCTTGAGACCCCATTAAAATGATCCTAAAGGCTGAATACCTACCACAGCGAAGGAACTGGCGACCATTCTCAGAACATGAGGTTTAAACCAGTTCTTAGAAGAAGCAGCAGATGGACAAGGCGGCCAAGGAAGTGCCCAGGCCCACGGGAAGCCTGACCCAGGAGGGTCCCATGCCCAGAGGCCCAGAGGCCTCCAGACCTCTGACGGGGGAGCATCCATCTTGGGAGCTCAGGCTGCTGGACCAGTCACACGTCAAGCTGTTAACACCCTTTCTCCTTTGCCTCCACCCCAGGATGGCACGGAATCTACCCGGAGCAGGACACTCTAGGCCTCCCAACTGGAAGGAAACGGAATGACTCTCCGTGATACCAGGGAGCTCCTGTGGGGCTGGTACCTCAGGGAAGAGCCTCCTGGTCCTGGAAGTCAGGCGTCCTCAGTGTCCACTGCTGAGGCAGTTCAGCCCACCACTGGCAAGCCCTGGGCGTACACAGTACTCTGCAATACAGTCTGCATGCCCCCTGTAGGGAAGGGTGGATTCTGATGGGAAGCAGACCTGTGGTCAAGCTGGTGGACATACCAGGCGCTGACGGCCTGGAGCGTCTTAGTGCTCCATGCACCTCGCCCCCAACCAGAGGCTGGTGTGAGTCGGCCTGGTGTTTTGCCAGGGCTGCTGGAACAGCGCACCAGAGATGGGTGGCTGCAACGACAGGGGGTGGTCTCCCAGTGCCAGAAGCTGGAGGTCCCAGATGCAGGGGTGGGCAGGGTGGGTTCCGCTGGGGCTGAGAGGGACAGTCTGTTCCAGGCTTGTAGAGATCGTCTTCTGCATCTTCACACCGTCTTCCCATACCTGTCTCTGTCCAAACGCCCTTTCCCTATAAGGACACCTCTCCCTATAAGGACTAGGGCCCCCTGCATAACATCATTTTAACTTAATTACCTCTGTAAATATTTGGTCTCTAAATATGGTCCTGTCCTGAGCTGCTGGGTTAGGACTTCAGTGTGGATTTTGGGGGACACAGTTCAGCTCATAACACCTCACATGTGCAGCTGGGTTGTACCACAGGAGAGGGGTCCCAGAACTTAGAGGTGTGGAGTTACATAGAGTGACTGACACATCTGCTTTTCTTTCCTGCTGGGGGGATGACAGAAGGGTCAGAGGGAGAGAGGCTTTCCTCTGGAGTATAAGCAAGCCCTCCTGAGAGGGAGAGGGAAGGGAGCCCTAGGGGAAAGGAGGGACAGTTCTCTGGGTTTTACTACCTTGGGCTGTAAACATATGGCTGCAGGGAGAGACATTGCGGTCTCTAGAACAACGAAATGCTTTGGGCATGTTTCTATTCAGCCATCCTCTCACCATGCTGGCTGTGCTCTTTGCTCTGAATGCCCAGACTGCACAGAGGTGGGTTGTGTTCCTGGGGACTGTCTTCTACTCCCTGTCCATCTTTTTGTTGTCTCAAGTTTGAATACTAATGGAAAACAGGATGACCAAGCTCAGTATTAAAACTTAAAATCTGAAAGAGGCCAAGATAAGCAGGAAAGCTGACACCTGAGGAAGCAGAGCTGATTCAGTGACTGAATAGAATTTTCAAACCGCTCATCACTGCTGGGGAGTGACAAATTATATTGTTATATTGTATGCGTGTACAAATACGTGACAATCCATCCCATCGGTATAATCAAATGTATACCTATAACACACCAATAAAAATTGTGGATAAAACACACCTCTCACTAGGGAATGAATCTAAAGTCAAGACTTGTAAACCCTAAAACAAGAATAAGATGGCATTAAGGAGCAGGAGCTGGGGTGCAAGTAAGTGGTAGAGCAGTTGGCTGGCTTGCATGGGGTCCTGGATTTGATCCTCAGCTGAGATGGGGGTGGGGAGGGAATTGGAAATGTAAAATGATCACTAACATTAGGAAATCAATAAAGAGGCTAGAGTAAAGATAAAGTCAAGGGAATGTTCTAGATAAGGACTAAAAATAAAAGATAGGGAATAATGATATAGAAACATATGAGAGAAAACAGAAGAGAAAGTAAGTCCTCATGGTTTGGCTGCCCATCTAGTACCCTCACCACTTTCACACATGGCCACTTAAATTTAGGTTAGTAAAATTCCATCTCCCACCGTGGTAGCCTCGCTGGACTGCTCAGTAGCCACGTGTAAAGACAGTACACGTGGGCTGTAGGACTGGACAGTTCAGGTCAGTGGACAGCTGCTATCATTGTGACTTCTGTAGGATGGCTTCAGCAACCAGTAAGAGAAATTACAGGAAAAGGGTGGGAGGCAAATTTCAGATAAATAATAATCCATGAAAAAATGAGTCCTCATGCTGAAGGGCCAGGGTGACTTTTACAAAGATGTGCCAGACACACACTGAAGCTCCAGGAAACTGAGGACGAGGGCGTGTGTGGCTGGTGGCTACATCTCTCCGTCCTCTGCCTCACCTCTGCCTCTCTAGCTGCCTCCTTTCTTTGTTGGTCTTTTGTTTGTGGGGGTCGGGGCAGGGGGAGGTAGGGATTAACCACTGAGCAGCATCCCCAGCCCTATTTCCTATGTATTTAGAGACAGGATCTCACTGAGTTGCTTAGGGCCTTGCTAAATTGCTGAGGCCGGCTTTGAACTCACCATCCTCCTGCCTCAGCTTCCCAAGCTGCTGGGATTAGTGGTGTGCACCACTATGCCCAGCTCTCTTTGTTGGTCTTTTATGGGGCCATGTGTCATTGGATTCAGGGCTACCCAGGTGCCCAGGGTGATGTCATCTCTAGATCCTTAATTACACTGGCACATAAGGTCACTTTTACAGGTGCTGGGGTTGGGAAGTAGACCTTTTTGTGGCCAACATGACTGCTATTAGTGACTGTTAGAAGAGATGAGAATAGATGAGGATCTCTTAAATTTTGATACTAGAAACATTGTCCATTGAATAACACAATGAACATATTGAGAAGAAAATATAATCCTAACATACTAGGATCCCCCAAAAAATCTGTGTAGTTACCAATACCTTATAGCACATTAGTAGTTACTAATTATTCATACAGCAATTAGCACCATTAGCACAGCAATTATTCCACCATGATGTGCAGCATATACTTCATGGTGATGGATCTCAGCATGCTTGCTTCTCTGCTGTCCATGTGTCCTGACATGAGAGGTGGCATGTCGACTTTGGAATGAACCCATAAACAAAGCACAGAAAACACAACAGCTGCTCCTGGACAGAGCCTACGTGGTATTACATTTGGCTGTGAAAGAGTGACGCAAGGGAGACGAACATGGATGAGGAAACGTGGAAGGAGAAGCAGAGCGTGAACTGCTTCCCTCACAAACCGGGCAGCAGGACACACGCCCAGTGGATGACATGATGAGGGGGGTTTTCAGTCTGTTGCTTGACTTTTCACAGGACCTCAGCAGCACGGCAGCAGGTGCCTGGGTGAGGAGGAGGAGAGACAGCCTATATGTGAACTAAACCCTCATAGCAGGAAGTCAAGAGACCATGTCCAATGTTGGCAAACCATGAAAACCAGTAAGGAGCTGTTGGAACCAGTTAAATAAAGCAAGCTGCATTTTTCAGAGCATATTTTGTACGATTTCATCAATGAGAGCTGAGCTGCACCCCAGGGGACTTTTTAACTACACATTTTCCTTGATGAGCAGCATAGTGTGACCATCAGACATTTTTTTTTCCAGGCAAGGTTCAAAATTTTAAAATAGACATTTTGTCATTTTATGTAAACTAATCTCTGAAGCACTATTTTTATTTCATTTTTTTTTTCCCCAGCCAGTGACATCAAAGTAGTGATCCTGAAATTATGCTTTTGGTGGACTTAAGTAAAAAGGATTTATGCCATCAAATTTACAGATTGTTTTTTTATTGATCACAACTTTTATGCTAGAGATCAATTTTAATCTACTTGGCATCTTTAATTGCTTATCCACTTAAAAAATTAACTCTGGTGGATGGAAGAGCCTCTCCTAATGTGAATTGTTTTAGCTGTCGGTGAAAATATTGTATTATGTTACCTATTACAGTTAGTGGGGGAAAATACTGCTGAATAGGCCATCACTCTTTTGAGAGAAAGGAAGAATGGAGAAAGAAAAGCACCTTCTTAAACCAAGGTGTTGGTCCTGCCATCCATCCATCCATCCATCCATCCATCCATCCATCCATCCATCCGTTCATTCATTCCACAGAGCTCTGAAGATACAAGCATGAATATTCTTTCAAGAAATCCAGTCCTATTAGTGAAACTTGACCCCCTGGTGCATATGCCCTATTCTGGTATCTTGGTTTTATTCAGTTCCTTCTAATCCTGTTGAACTAGACCTCCACCTGCACATACAAAAAAATTGAATATCCTTTCTCTGGTCCTCAGAACATGGAACAAATGTAGGGAAACACTCACCACCAAGTTTGAGGGTAAACAAAGAAGAGTTTCTTTAACATAAAGCAATGCACCAGAGATCACCAGGAGTGTGCTCCAGTGAGTGTGCTCACTTGGTGAGTCAAACATGCTGCCTCAGGAGCACTGAGTGTCCTTCTGCTTGGGGAATTCTGTGCTCCTCGCTCTGAGGTGGACAGCCATTCTGACTGACCAGTTGTGAATGCCCACTCAAGTTTCTACTCTCAGAGCAGGCTTCACATGTGAGCTCCCCGTGGGCGCTGCAAGGTCCAGCTTCCCAACCTGCCAGCCGGCAGCTGTATGCCCCTGGACCCCTAGGGCACTGTGGTCTGCCATCCTCTGCCCGTGGCCCTTCCTCCTGCTGTCTACATTGTTAGATGTAACACTCTTGTCATCCTGCATCTGACTCCTCTTTGCCTCATCTTCTTTGATTTCTGCCTGTGTATATGCTCAGGATTGAATTTATACTTTCTAAGCCAACACTGAACCTGCGTTGCTGCCATTCCCCTGTCTCTCTCTGGAATATTTGTTCCATCTTCACTATGCAAATGCCCACTGGGAGCTCCACGGCTGGCTATAAACACAGGCAGGCCTCCTCGCTGGTGAAACGATATCGCATATTTCATTCATGGTGTTATGAAACAGTGCAGTGGGTGGATTACCACTGGATATAGCCATTCTAGAAAATGCCATAGATAGAACATTACCGTTTGACCTGTATGAATGGGAGACAAGAGTAGACACATCGTGGGCCTAGCAGTCAGGGCTTAATTCTGGGTCATTTGGGCAGAAAGGGATTTGTTGCAGGTGCTTGGGGACTTGGGAGACAAGTGAGAGCTATGAGAGAGCTATGAGGGCTGGGTCCAGGAACCATTTCTAGAAAACGGCCACGGAGGTGAGCCACTGCTGAGGAGCTGGAGAGATTGACGAGGCCCCACCGGAAGTGCCAAGCTCAGGAGCACACCACAGCTGAGCCCCAGCGGCAGGTCCACTGTAGCAGCACCTGCTCATGACACCCGGGCAGCCTGTGGCCAGGCCTGGGATACCCTGTCTGGCTGTTCCCACCACATGGGGGCTAGACACAGCACAGCTAAAGCAAAGTGACGGGAGAAGGTCTCTGACCCTCTTCTTCCTTGCAAGTCTCATGTGCACTCATCCGATTGGTGAGTCTGCATCTGTTGCCTTGGAAGCCTTACTTATAGGGAGTCTGGGGATGCTGGCATTAACCTTTTCAGCCTCTGTAGGACAGGAAGTGGTCCTAGAAGGAGGGCAGGAGGCTTTGGGATGCCAGTGCCCTCATTGACCCCAGGTGGTCAGCAGAGTGTCTTAAAGGAGGGGCACTTTGGCTCTGTCTTAAAGGATGTTTGGGGCTGGGTCAGTGGGTACATTCTGGGGTGGCTCCTCTCAGTCATTTCTCTCCATGTCAGGTCCTCAAGCCCTGCCTCTTCTGGCTCCTCATCTCTGGTCCCTCTTGGCTTCTCACCTCTGGGACCCTCACTGTTTAACCCTTCTGCTGAGGTGCTTTCTGTATAAAGCCCAGGAGACCCTCCATCCAGCACTGACCAAATCAAACTTCTGCTGTTCTGCAAGACCTCTCCCGGGGGCACCGAGACCCCTGCTCTTGTGTGCTGCTTCCTTGCTCTCCTTCAGGCTCCATAATTTGATGACTCTTTCCAGTGCTGCCTGCTTTTGCCCTGGTGGCATTGGCACATGCCTGGAAGGCTCTGTCCCCAGCCACATACCAGGCAGCTGCTCCTGTTACCCACCTAGGAGACGCTGTCCCCACCCAGCGGCTGGAGTCTTCCTGGTCTGGAGTCAGGTGTGGTGACGCCTCGTTGGGTGTGTGCTTCTCCACGTTGCACTTAGTGGGTGCTTTCATGCTGAGTTACGGGTGATCTCGAATGGGATTCATCTGTTTGGCACTTAAAAAGTTAAAACTGGTACGTGGCATGCACTTTTGTTATATTTGGAAACGAACGAACGAACGAACCCAGTCCTCCAGCAACATAGTGGGGTGGAGAACAGAGGAATGAGGGAGGAAAACTGGTACCAAATCCTGCAGATTGAGAAACAGAAAGACCACTGCGTGGCCATTGGAGAATCTTCTGCCATGGAGAATCTCCACGTCCAGAGCTCCAGGCCTGAGAATGGACTGGGAAGGACTGGAGGGAGTCACAGGGCCATTCACTGGAGAAGGCAGTTAAGCCAGTAGTAGTGCAAGGTGGTTATGTATTTCAAATATCGGCTCAAAACCCGAAACCCATCTTGGCTGGTCAGGAGTCTTGATGTGTGCAGGGTAATACAAAGTCATTCTTCTGATAGTTTCCCATGTTTGCAACTCATACATTAAAATCTTAGCCACAGAGGAAGCTTGGTGAGGTTTCTTCATTTTTCCAAATTAAAAACAAAATTGCTTATTATTCTTTCATCCTCCTGGCACCAGGTGGAAAAACTCCCTCTGCTTTCGGGTAGTTCTCTTCCTGGTTGTTGGTGAGGATGCCCCTCACTTGTCCCCACCTCCTGCCCGCCCCCCTCCCCCCCACCTGGGGTGTCAGATTGCAGGTCCCTCTGCAGCCCCTTTCACCCTCCAGGGCTATGGTTCCTGCCTGCTGCTTGTTCTCTAGCAACTACGCCCTCAGGTGTGCACAGCACTTCAGATGTCACATATGTATGGCCAGGAGCCACCACCTGTGTTCACAGTTTCGCTAGTTACTGCCCGCAGGATGATAGGATCCTGGGACTGGGAGTGACTTGGGGACTCCACAGTGAATCCCTAGCAAGACTGGAGGAACCAGATCCACCTCCTGCATTTTAATTGAGACAAGAAGGCCAACCTATTCGGAAGATGAATGAAGCAAATCTTTTGAAAAGTCATGTAGGGCAATATATATGTATGTATATACATATCTACACATACTGGAACCAAACTGATCTCAAGAATTAGTTGAAACAAAGTCTATAATTAATTTTTAATACAAAACTGAAGGTAGCTGGGTGTGGTGGCTCATGCCTGTAATCCCAGCAGCTCGGGAGGCTGAGGCAGGAGGATGGCAAGTTTGAGGGTAGTCCAGGCAACTTAGCAAGACCCTGTCTCAAAATAAAAAATAAGGAAGGGCTGAGAATGTAGCCCAGTAGTAAAGCACCCGTAGGTTCAATCTCCAGTACCAAAAAAGAAAAAAAATGCGGTGGTGACCAGCTCACAAGCGCCCACTACACCCCTCACTTCCAAAATCAGCCCCTGCATGGAGGCCCCCCTCTGGGGCTTCCATGAGTCATTCCTGCTGTAACCTCAGTGTTCTCTGCTGTTAGGTGTGGAGGTTATTTAGAATTCCTGTGATTCCAAAGCTACACCAACTATTTTTATGTGAAAGTCTTTTCTTTCTTTTAAAATGAAGTTTTAGGACAAGATCAAGGAGCAGAGTCACCAAGTTAATGACCACACACTGTTGTTGGCTGGTTGTGGAGCACTGCGGCCGGGTCAGTGTACCAAGTCTTGTGTTGGGGTAAAGCACCTCCAATGTGGGCGTGACTGCTGTCCCTTCAGTGGCCCGAGTAGGAGGACAGTGGGCCTTCCTTGAGTAGGAGGACAGTGGGCTTTCCTTGACTCTAACGTGTGTTTCTCAAAGTGTGTTTCTTTGGTTTATTTCTTCTATTTGTACCCCTCCCTCAGACTTTGCCTTTGATTCTGGCTGTCAGAGTGGCCTCCCTGGAGGAAGTCTCCACACAGCTTGGGCAGAAGAAAATACAGAAACAGCAGAAATTCTGCACAAGGTACCAGAGATTGCACCAGCTTTAGCCTTGATGCCAGGAGGTTTCCTGAAGAGCAGCAGGAAAGCCTGGGGAGGGCAGCAGAGGTGACACCATCCACAGCCCTTTGCTGGGTGCTTCTTGGATGACTCATCAGTGGACTTGCTGTGATAACGGACGGTTCTCAGGATTGTGCCAGAGAAAGGCTTCTCTCCTGACGTGTGCTGCCAGGAAATGCAGGTTTAGTGTCTGTTAGTAAGTTTCTGATACCCTTATAGTTTCCTTTTTGTTTGTGATGAGAATTGATGATATTTTAGTAGTGCAGTAGTCCCCCTTATGTTGGGGGGACACATTCCAAGACCCCCAGTGGATGCCTGAAACTTAGGATTGTACCAAGCCAAACACATACTATGTTTTTTCCTATACATATGTATCGATAATAAACTTTCACCTTTTGACTTACAGGAAACATTTTTGAGCTTCTCTTCAGCAGATTTGAATTGCCAGTGTCACTGTTCTTGTGTTTCTGGGACATTATTAAGTGAAAAAATGGTCGCTTGAAAGCAGGCACTGCCTTATCACTGCAGTTGATCTCACAACCCAGGGAGCCACTGAGGGAGAGATGAGCAGGCAGCATATACCAGGTGGATACACTGGGTGAAGGGATGATTCACACCCAGGTAGGACAGTGTAGAATAGCTTGAGATTTA
The DNA here is from genome assembly GCA_004024805.1 of Geosciurus inauris. NCBI lineage: Eukaryota > Metazoa > Chordata > Mammalia > Rodentia > Sciuridae > Geosciurus > Geosciurus inauris. The sequence goes on along the minus strand of PVHX01008345.1, from coordinate 39,382 downwards.
ATCCTGCTCCTCTAAATGGCATGCAACTGAAAACCTGTGAATTGTTTATTTTTGAAATTTTTCAGTTAATGTGTTTTTCAGTCAGCTACAGGTAACAAAACCAACAGGTAAGGGAGGCATTCACTGCTGTGATTCTGTTCATTGTCCTTCATTCTCTTGGTGTTCCAGCAAGCATGGAGTCAGGGCTCTGGTTTCCCTTGATATCATAGGTTTAAAGGTGCAAGAACCTCTGAGGACAACAAAGTGGTTTTGTCTTCCAAGGACAGGAGGGAGGAAAGAGCTAAATAGGCCTAGTCTGTGTAGCTCTACTGCAAAGAAATATTTATCTAGGTAATGCTAACCCAAAACCCAGTGGCATCTAACTTGCACATTTGATTCTGACTCTGTACAGCGGGTGGTGGTAAACCTACTAAGTGCATTATGTAGCACACCTAGGAGGTGCCCTGAAGCACTTCCACATCTGTCCATCCCACACAGAAGTGGAGCAAGGCAGAGACCGAAGACCAGCGCACACTTCCTGTGTGTTTGGACTGGGAGGTGGGCTGTTGTTAGACCTTGTAATGCACACACAGATCACAAGCGCAGAGCAGATGGGAGGTTCAGGAGCCTCCTTGTGTCCTTGAATGTTAACTAGTGACTGTAGTTCCTATGGAAGTGATCCCTTCATGGAGATACTCATAATGGTTTAACTGATTGTTCCTTGTTTCAGAGGAGCCGGAGAGGGGCAGGGGATGTAGCTTAGTGGTAGAGCACTTGCCAAAAAAAAAAAAGTAGGAAGGGGCATCTTAGACACACAGATGAAAGAAGATGGTGTTTGTGGTGAACCGCAAGCAACTCTGTACTAACACATGAATGTCACTCCTAGACTATCCATTGACTCAGTGAAAATTTTCCTCTTTTCCCCAGCTTCTGCCAGGCCTTGTGCATCATTATCCAAGCGAGTAGCAAGTGTAGCTTTGGCTGCTGCATCTCAGTCAGCTACTCATCCATCAGTTCTCACACTGCTGCAGCGGGGTCTGTACTGTGACCAGCAGGGTCTCAGATGAGGTAACGAAACTAGTCATTGTCAGTCACGGTTGAATGTGGCGGTGCCTTTAAAAGGTGTGCCTGTGTGAGCAGGTGTGCACACCCTCACACAGGCACACACACGTCCTAGCACACAGGTCAGAAAAACTGAGCAGCCACAGGTTGTCCCTAATCCAGAGCAGGTAATTGAGCGGCACATTTAAATTTTCCTTTGATAAAACCTGCATGCCTGTGACCATTCTGCTCTGGGATATTCTTAATGGCTTCAGTTCCTAATTGGTAAAAGAAGAGACACACTGGAGTCACACCAAAAAATAATTACTGAGAGATCTGTCTTTAGCCAAGTTGGGGAAGCCCCCTCCCCAAACCTCCTGATTTGTGCTTTGCTTTAGTGGAAATTTAAAATCAAGATTTCTGTGTTTCTCTAACCCAGATGTTCATGTTCTTACCCCCCTGGGCACCTTGCTAATTTCTCACATGACACATAAGCATTTGTTAAAAGAACAAAGACCCCTCAAGCACTTGGTCTGAATAGCTTGGTCCTTTTTCTTATCTGCCTCTTCCTGAGACCTGAGAATGTGGTGTTGGTGAGGTTCCTGGCCATCCAGGGCACTGCCATGTGGGCCCAGGGCCTGGTACCAGTGACCCTGATCAGCACGCCATCCTGCTTGCTTCCCACATCTTGTTTCCAGGGTCACTGATGTCCTGTGCCCTGTCCCTCCCCAAGCCCTACTCCTGGTGGCCAAGGACCCGCTCCTCGTAGAAGGGAGGGGTTCCAGGTTGTGGTCATCTTGACCAGTACACAGCCTTGCTTTTGGTGAAACCCCCAACATGTCCCGAGTCTTTCATTTTGCTGCTCTGTGAATGCACCTAATCTGGTTTAGGAGGGGGCTCAACCCTCTACCCTAGCACCTAGCAGCCATCTTTACTTTAGGCATAGGATACCCGCTGCCTTTTGGGGTCTGCAGCTTCTGAGCCCATGCTTCTTTCTTTTCGATTCATAGCAGAACATTTTCTGTTGTGCAGTGTCTTTATGTTAAAGTGGAAAGAGCCTGGATTTTGGAGTCGACAGCTCTCAGTTCTGCTTTCTCTGTGGTGGATGCTGGCTGTGTGACTTAACAGCTGCCTTGCCCTCTCTGAGTCTCAGGTGTTTCATCTCTCACACAAAGATGCCACCTACGCAAAGGGCTGTGAAGATCAGCAGAAACCTAAAACAGGTGTCATACAAGGCGTGGCCCATAGATGCTAGCATCATAGTGACTGGTCTGTAGTGGTTTTGATTAAATCACAAAGGAATGTGAAAGGTCAGAGGGAGTATTAGTTTCCAGTTTTCCAGTGCAATATTTGGTTCATATAAACGAACATGTGCAGTGTATTCAGGAGTTAGATGTTGAATGATCCTATGTGCATGCATGCAGTGTGACTCGTGGGAACCAAGTGGCATGGGTCAAGCCTCTGTCAGTCCCTTCTTGCGCCCCACCCAGAAGGAGCCCTCTGTGGAGCCTGGCATTGAGCACTGAGGGTGAGCTTTTGCAAACCCCCTTGTCTTGGGAGCCTCCTCGGCTCCTGCCAGCTCCGTCGTGTCTCGTGTGTCCCGTCTTGGCATTTCTCGAGGTTTATATTTGTCGTGATCATTCTCGAGGGGCGTACAGCCTTTGTCTGTCCTGTTGCCGGGGACCCCAAACTCATTCATCCAAGATGCCGCTTCCATCGCCGTTGGGCGCACCACCCTCACCCGCGGCCCAGACGCGGCTGCAGCTTTTCCTGCAGGAATCCTGCAGTAGTAGATGCCTAGAGAAATGCTCGTCCCCGACGTAGCTTGATAAATGGCCAAATTATCTCTTAATTGAGTACAAGCAAAATACAATGAAGGAAAAGGAGAAGTGTTCAGCACTGCTGCGTCTTCAAGGGAAATTAAGTGCTCTTTCATGTCTGATTTTTAGAGTGGGTTTAATGACACCATTGTGCACTAATGCCGTGGAAACGCACATCCTCCGAGTGCAGGCAGAGGAACGGCATCTAAATGAGCCAGTGGAAGAGGCCTTCCCTTGCCATTTCGTGTGGCGTTTCATGTGTGATTACTTGGACAACCTAATGTAAAAATATTTTGGCTGCAGGTGTCACAAGTGACACGCTGGTCCCTCTCTCCCCAGTGTGTCCAGACAAAAGCGGGTTCTTTAAGACCTGCACTTCTAATGAACCGTCTGATTTTAGACACTCAGAATCTAATAGTGTGCCTTTTGGTGAAGTTGTTGAGAATGTTAATGCATTTTAGTTCTCATTCATCACGGCCTGTGTGCTCCTCGCGGGAGGGTCTTTAGAAATGGGATTAACTTCTAGAGGAATGCATTAGCCATGCCACAGGAGCAGGCGGCGTGCTAAGGAGCCTGATAGATTGCTCCAGCCTTCCAATCCTTTCGGCCGCCCCCTCCCCGACTTCTCTCCCTTTTATTGACAGCTTCTCATTGAACGGCTAGGAGCATTAGTGTATTTAGGAGTTAGATGTTTTGTATGATCCTAGGCTGATCTCATATTCCCTTTCTGAAATTAATTCGACACTGCTTTACATGTTAATCCGCAAAGGATTGATTTGGAGAAGGTCAGAGCAGTGCAGCCTCAGAAAATGGAAGAAAAGCTCCACTTAGAACAGCTCATTTCAGTTCCCAGACCTAAGCCCACTGCCTTTCATTGTGACCCTCAGCCGGCTGTAGGCGGCTTGGCCGGCTCGCAGAATACATCAAACAGTGGGGTTTGATGTGGGCCGTAGCATCGTTGGACTAATTAAGTTGAGCTTGGTTAACCAATTGCAGTTTGCAAATTGAACAATTGCACTTTGAAAGCTTCTGACACAATAGAACACAGAATCTTCTTTTTAGGCATAAACATTCCCAATAATGGAGTAGTACTTTTTGAAAGAAGCTTATGCCAAATCCACACAGTGTGGATGTCTCTAACGTAGAGTTCGTTTCACTGGTAACAAAACTCCAGTCTCCTTTATTCAAAGAATTGCATAGTGTCAGAGGCAAGACCCTGTGCGCTGGGTAGCCGAGCGGAGTGGTGGAAGGGTGGGCCGAGGGAGAGGAGTGTCTGTGGGTGCAAGGGAGGTGCCTTTGGAGAACCAGGAGATTTAAACTCTTAGAAGAAACTTTATATGTTGGGCCAGAGTCAAACATTTGCTGGAGAACTGGTCACAACTGGCACACAAGATAAGTCATGATCTAGAAGACGGAAAAACCATAAACCCAAAAGTCACACGAAGAGCAGTGCAGAGCCATTTGGTTAATAGTTTTGATTTCATAAGGGAAGACAGAGAAACCAGTTAAGTCCAGACTGAGCAAAGAGACACACGGTAAGACCAGAGTAATTCCGAATTTGAGTAAAAAGAAAAACATCCACATTTGGGATCTACTTTTATTACATCTCGAAGGATTCCACGTGAGAGGTTTTTTTTTTGTTTTTTTGTTTTGAAAATAAGGTGGCCTGCGTTTTGTCCTATGATCTCCATTTGATCTTTGATCTTTCCTTTCACCTGACCTTTACCCAGTGCTCATGCTTTGTTCTGAGAAGTTCCTAGGCAGCCACGGTGCCTCAGGGCCAAGGATGCTCTGAATGGTTGCCAGGAAAGAGTGCAGCTAGCTCTGGTTTTTGCACTGAAAATCTCCCTGGGATCTGAGCAGTGGTACGGCGGACTTCTCTGATCCTCTGCTTAAGTAATTGGTATCGTCACAAGGCCTTCCTTAAAAGGTTCCTGGGCATGGGAAAGGGGCTGCTGACCTGCAGCTTCTCCTGTAACTGGACACTAAGCTCAAGGCAGGGAGGGCTTGTTGGACTCATAGCAGCTGTGTCTTCTTGTGTGGAAAACCTCACCCAGGGACCTCAGGACACAACGCTGAGACGCTGTGGTGCCTCATGGCACCTCACCAATGCAGGCTACCCCTCACCATGTGCACAGGCACGGTCTGCAGGGAGAGGGTCTTTGGGAAAATTTCTTGCTGCTTTTACTTGTGGGTGTGGTTAATGATACAAAGAGGCTTCCTTGTTGCTTTCCCACCTTCTTTTCCTCTTGGGACATTATCTCTTATGTGATACTGGGGTGGCTGTCCATCATCTGGATGAAATAACCCATATCTGAAATTAGGTAAGTTACCAGTTGCTTCTGGAACCCTGAATTCTAGCAAGTGGAAAAGCAGGCTGTTTGTAATGAAAATATTTTTCGCATGTGCACCTACGATTGATTGGAGTTGGCTTTTGCCTGTACCAGCCTGTGCTGTGCATCTGCACTTTCCAAAAGAGGTATTTCATTCAGTGCATACCGTGGTTTGAGCATGTCCTCCAAAAGTTCATGTAGTGGAACCTTGATTCTCCAATGTGGCAGTATTGGGAGGTGGGGCCTAGTGGGATCATGGGAATGGAACCCTCATAGATGGCTTACTGCCTTTGTCCTGGGAATGTGGTAGTTTTCATGGGAATTCAGCTCCCTTTTCTCTCATCTGCACATACCCACTTACCCTTCCATTTTCCATCATGAATAGGAGTTGCATCCGGCTCTTCAGATATGGCTGCACAATCTTGGACTTCCCAGCCTCCAGAACAGAGACCCCAAATAAACCTCTTTTCTTTATACATTACCCAGTCTCTAGCATTCTGTTACAGTAACAGTAACTGGACTACAAAAGCTCATTGTTTATATCTGTTAACGTATTTGGCCGACCTTGTAGACTCACACACACCCCAGTACCTTCATGGCCTTCATGGAAACTTGGCTTTATCTCTAGAGAGGCTAAGTGAGAGCAAATGATCTAATAGAAGGCTGACTTGTCCATGGCTTTGGGGTAACAGTCAGTAACTCAGAACTTCATGCAAAGTAGCAAAAAACATAAATGACAACAATAGTCATGACTAGATGTAACAGATGACATCACTGAGCTCTTCCTAGGTACTGTGCTGTGAGCTTGATCTACTCACTCAATTTATCCTTCACAACAACCTGATGACAGACACTTTTATTGACCTCCTTTTTTTTTACAGATGTGAAAACTGAAAGGTGAGGCTCTCGGTGGCTGCGTGACCTCTGGCACTATAGGTGGTGAGTGTCAGAACCAGGATTTGGCAGACAGCCTGGCTCTGGCCCACAGTAGAGCCCCCTGAGCTGGGGAAAGCAGTTGCCAGGAGTTGCATCCTGTTCCTGTAACCACATGGGCAGGAGCATCGTGGTCTCTTGTGCATGTCAGGGATGGTTTCTGATGCTTCCCAAGTGCCTGATGCTTTTTTTTTTGGTCCTGAGTCAAAGGCGTCAAGGAAACCATAAGCACCTGGGGTCTTAGCTGTCCACCCTTGGCCTGCATGATAAGCTGTTGCACCAGAAGAAGCAACTGCTTTTCTCCCTCAGGCGGACACAGGCATCACTAAGGTCGAACATGATTGGGCCCTGAGGTCTTGGGTTGGGTGTTCGGAGCACTGAGTTGATACGCTCTGTGCCACTCAGACCCTGTTGTTCCTCAGCTGTCCACACGGGGTAAGGCTTTCCGGACTTTTGTGCTGGATTCTTAACTGTACGGCTTGGTTTCTCAGCAGTGATATGAGCGGCAGGCCATCTCAGATGGGCTGGTGCTGTTCCTCTGTGCATGTGTGTTTCTGCTTGCAACCTGTGTCTTAGTCCACATGGCGATGGCGGCTACTTCTCACGGGGAAATCAGAAGGAACTTCCCAAGAGACCCGATATTTGTATTTAACTTTGTTAAAAAAGTGTCATTGATCACTGGCTCCTCCTTTCCCATGCCTGTCCTTGCCCACCAGGGCTGCCGAAAGCAAAGCATTTGGGCCAGCAGCCTTAGTCTCCCCTGGGAAGGGATCAGAAAGGGGAATCATAGCCCCCTGGCCCCACCGAATCAGTCCTTGGGTTGAATCAACAAATCCCCGAATGAATTGTGTGGCTGCTCACATTTGAGAAGCACCACAGGGTGTGCTAATGTCGGGAAGGCCCCCTCTTCTCCTCACACACTCCCCTCCCTTACCTCTCCCCTGCACCTGCTCAGAGCTACCTTTGACTTCCTGGACTGATGGCCAGAAAGGGCTAAAGATGTCAATTTCTCTTTCTCCTATCATGAATGTGCTGCATAGATTTGCCAGATAAAATACCAGACTCTGTTAAATTTGAGTTTTGGGGCTGGGGTTATGACTTCAGTGGTAGCGTGCTCACCTCGCACGCGTGAGGCACTGGGTTCGATCCTCAGCACCACAAAAAAATAAAATAAAGATATTCTGTCCACCTACAACTAAAAAATAAATTTAAAAAAAATTTGAGTTTTGAATAAACCAAGATGACCTTCTAGTAGAAGCACATCCCATGCAGCATTTGGGACATGCTTAGATGTCCCTTGACTCATGATGGAGTTTCATCATGATAAACCCATCGTAAGTGGAAAATATCCTTAGTTGGACGTGGATTTGATAGGCCTCACCTCTGGAATGTCATAGCTTAGCAACACGACGCACCGTACAGTAGTTGTTCTCCCTCCAGTTGTGTGGCTGGCTGGGGACCGCAGCTCACTTCTGCACTGTCACTTGAAGACTCCTAAGTGGGACTGTCTGTACTGATTAGCTGTTGTATATCTTAAATTCACATTTGCATTTGTCAGCTTTCCATCATGGTTACAAAATACCTGAGATGATCAACTTACAGGGAGGGAAGGTTGGTTTTGCTCACGGTTTCAACTCATGGTCATTGGCCTTCTTGCCCTTAAGCCTGGGGTGAGGCAGCACGTCATGGCCGGAGTGTGTGGCAGAGGAAGCTGCTCTTCATGGCATTTGAGAAGTGACAGAGAGGTGGGAAGGGCCGAGGTCCCAATGTCCCCTCAAGGACACCCCCATGGCCTAGCTCCCTCCCACTGGGCCCCACTTCATAAGGCTCCACCACCTCCCAGTGGTGCCACAGGCTGGAGACTGAGTTTCAACACAGGGGCCTGTGGGGAGTTTGGGAGCATTTACCTGAGCATCCTGTATTTTTGTTTGAAATCTGGCAGCCCTGATTGGAATAAAATGGTAACAGCCTGTTGGGGAGAAAGTGATAGAGTGCAAGGTACACAGGTGATTCTGGAGAGGCTCATTGGCGAGTCATCTGTTCAGCTCCCTCCCTTGGGCTTGGCAGGTAGGTACCTTGAACGGGCTGGGACTAAGGCTTTGAAAGAGATGCCAGGGGGGAGTCTTTCTTCTGGCTTAGGTCATGTGTGTGTTTGGGGAGGGGGAGGTGACCTCAAGGGAAAGCTCCGTCTCCTTCCCGCCGACTCCAAGGCCCACCAAGTGAATGGCCCTGCTCTGGGAACACCCACGCTGTCCCAGCATCCCGGGCACGTTTTCCACCAGGTGGCTTTAGGAGAGGGAGCTGGCAGAGTCAAAATTTTGGAAGAGAAAAATGCCTCCACGTGAGTGTTTTCATTTCCACAGGGTCTGGGTTTGGGCTCATTATGTCAGATTTAACTATTGACATGTTCTTACTGGACGAGGAACACCGAGCTCTGGTCTCTTCACCTCATTAGGTGGAGGGGTGCAGGTGTTTCTAGACCAGCTTGTGACCTAATACTTCTTATTGTTAGGCACTTCCAGGTGATGGAGTTTGACTCAAATGCCCCAAAGCAATGAAGCTGAGATTTAAAGTCCCAACATTTGCCATGACTCCCTGCTTTTCATGTCACTTAATAAGTTGTACGTACATATTCTAAGGGAAATTTTGAGCCGCTTATTCATTACACATTTTTCCAGCTTGTAATTGTGTTGGCATAAAATGTTGGCATCATTTGAAAGAAATAGGCATATTACTTGATCATTGTAAATCTCCCAGTGCTTTTAACTGAAAATGGCATTAGAACCATTTTCTTAATATTGGCTTTCTTACCTTATCCCTATTCGGGAAATAGGCAGCCTTGGTAGAACTCTTTCGGGGCTCATTCGAAGAGCTCAGCCTTTTGAGATCGGGTCTTCTTGCTGTTGGCACACTGACCTAAAAAGCTTAAATAGGAGTGTCTTTAGACCTCAGGCAGGAATGAGATTATTACAGGAAATTATGTGGTGGAAGAAATGGAAGTTAGAATATTAAAACTCTGGTTGTTTGGCGATGTGTTTGCGTTGCTTAGTATCACGAGGCAGGTTGTATGGAAGAGTGCCAACTAAATTTGTAATATGGTAAAGTGACATTCTTCATTGCAGCAAAATTACCCATGTAGTTTACATACTTGCAAATATGTATAGCATAATATTGCCAGAAACAGAAATTTAAGACTGCTGTATATCTGATTGTTTTTCCTCTTTGAGAGAAAGAAAAGTCAGAGATGAAAAATGTGATCTTTTCCTTCCATCTTTTCTGTGTGTTGGCACCTTATCTCTGGCTGGTCTGCCACGCAGGACTTCTTACTTTCAGTGTTAAACTCACTAAAATGGGTGAGTAGTGTCTGGTTTGTAAGGAAGTGACTTCCTTAGAAAATTAAAGAAAAAATCAAACTTCACAAGAGCTCTATTTAGGGGCTTATAAAGCTTCGCATAAAAACATTTAGACTTCAAAGACATAATTTGCCAGATTTCAGTGTTGGCTTAGAGCAGCCTAATTCCACAAGTAACAGTTAATCAAAATCAAAGGATAAAGTGTAATGTTAAGTGATATAAGAAAAATGTGGAACTTAAAACTTAGTTAACTGATGTTAAAAAACTTACTCCTCATGCCATGGAAGGTAGATATTTTCTTACCTCTCCATGAAATTCACTGGGAATGTATTACTTCCTGATTTGATAAGACTCTGGGAAGGCTGGAGAGCAGGGACATCCCTGACAGAGTGGATTGCGTGGCTGCACCATAGCTTTCACCTTGACCTGGCTGTTTACACACCTTGATCTTCTAGCTCTGCACAATGGCTTTCCATGTGCTCCTGAGCCTGGCTTGTGGCTCGTGGCTCCTGCAAGTTCTTTTTTAAGCAGAATGGTCACAGGAGGGTGGGGAGCTGTCCAGTGTTCCAGCTGTCCCCACCAGTCCCGGGATAATAAGGAATCACAGATGTCAGAGAAGGGAGGGGCTTGGGTGAGCCTCTGCCCACCCCTGCCTCTGTACATCAGCCCGTTGCGTCCTAGACTTTCACTTCTGGGAATATTTCAACAAAACTGACATAAATAATTAAAATATGTTGGGAATCATAATCTAGAGCTTATGTATAATTATTATAGAATTTGATTCTTAGGTAATTACATGTGATATTTTTTATATCACCTAATTACATATTAGATAGTATATTTAAGTTTTTAATGGGTGTTCCACAACTGGAACTGTAGGACAAAAGAGGTTAAGAAGCCAGGGTCCAGGGAGGCATCGTCTCCCTCCCGTCGCTCAGCTGGTCAGCGGTCAGTGCACGCCAGCTGCAGCAGGCCCCAGTTCCTGGCCGTGCACCCCGTCTGCCATCTCACGTGGTCCCCTGGCGTCACCTCCCATAGTGGGTAGGGGCTCTGAATGCAGACAGCTGGAAGGCTGAGGGATTAATAATGACTGAGTTACGCACGCATGGGTGTCGTAAGTGGGAAAGAGGTCTCTGTAAAGTATTTGACTTTGGAACCACATTCCTCCAAGGAGCACTGCTTTCATGCTTAGTTCTGAGAGGCGACCGTGCTGCAGACCATAGGCCAGGCTCGCCCTCCCAGCCCTGCAGCCGGTTTGCTCATTCGCGCAGCCGCGGGAAGGGCGGCTGTAGCAAGGCAGAGCTGGGGTCCTCCTGGCTGCTCACGCCTCGTCACAGACCAGCCTTCTGAAGGCAGAGCTTTCTGCCTCCCCACCCCACCTCACCTCACCTGCTCTGCACCGGGTTGTAATTTTTGAAGGTCAGTTTCCAGACGAGTAGATAGACGCCTGCTGTTGGTGATGCTGGAGGAAAGGAGGCCACTGCAGGTTGAGCAGCCCTGGTGTGAAAATCTGAAATACACGGTGCTCTGACGACGACGTTTTGGATTCAGGTCTTGGGCTTAGAGACGCTCGTCTGATAAAGTCTATGCAAATCCTCGAGTCTGAAAACCCTGAAACCTGCCGCCTCTGGTCCCAGGCATTTCAGAGGAGGGGTACTCAACCTGCACTAACTCGAACCATGATAGACTAAAATAGTACCAGCGTAAAGAACTGGCAGTTGTGCTGGTGAAGGGGTCAGCGTGTAGAATCCATGACTGTCCAGGGACTAGGTAAGTGTCGGTTAAGAAATACGAAAACCAGAAGACCCTGTAACAGCGTTCCAGGATGATGTGCCGAAGTCCTGGTTATGGCACCTGCTCTGTGAAATGTTGCATTTAAGGGCCTAGGCAGATTTCCTTAAGTGGAGGCTGGTCTGTGCCCTGGCCACCAGGGGTAGGTCAGCTGACTGTTCATTCACTTCAGGGCCCAGGGGACTGCACTGTTGTATGTTGTAAACGTTTAACCAAAGTGATTAGTTTCAAATTCACGTTTGGGTTGCTCATCTGTGGCTGCAGCTGGAACCATCTCAACAGTTCATGGCTTACAGGAGTGAGTTTGTTAACTGGTGGCTTTTCTAGGTGAGGGATTTGCACTAGGTTCAGCTGGGTTTTCACCTCCATGTGGTGCTGGCTGAGGACACTGGTGACACTCACTGGTGGATGGCTGGTCCTTCTCACAGGCATCGCCTTGTCAGGGGGACTGGCAGGCTGTGCTCAGTAGCCCTGTCAACCTGAGAGTTCCACTCACCTCTCCCGCATGGTGGCCTCAGGACACTGATATTTTCCATGCTTCAGGACTCTTTAATCTGCCACTAAGCCTTTAAACGTTGTTTAAACATTTGTTTTTATTTTGTGTGTGTGTCTATATACCTATATATTTGTGTACATATATATATATGAACACTATACATATATATTATATTTATTTAAGGTGTACAATTTATTTACATAAAGGTGTATATATACATGGTGCATATGTTGTGTACCTTATACACACAGTGAAGTGATTCCTGTAGTCAAACAAATTAACACATGAGGAGTTGACAGAAATCTTATCGAGGGATAGGATTAAGAGCAGTCACAAAAATAAAGGACATGAGCTCTTCAAGAGTGCAAGTCCCTGAACTCAGCCTCTCCTTAGGATTGTGAGATTGTCCTTTGGGTTGTAGCTATCCTTGTTGATTCCTGGCAATCAGGTAGATGTTTGGTTAGATGCTGGCTACTGCCAGGGTTCCTGGGCATTAAAGTTCTCTGCTGAGAAGCTCATGAAGGTCAGTTTCTAGATGGGCGTCACATTTGACATTTGAGCCAAGTTTAATACAAGGGTGGCCTGCTCCGATGCTAATATTTTGAGGAGGTTTCAGATCCGTGATTGGAAGGTAATAAAACCAGGTGAGGATCTGGGACAGGCATAGCTGCTGTGTAAGTCTGGGGGAGGGACGTGTCCCTCCTGCAGGTATTGATTGCTTTGTCTAGTAGGGTTTAAAGTTTAAAATATTTTTAAAAAATGAATTGTCATTTTTTAAATTGTATTGACTTAATTAGGGACGTGTAATTTAAAGGGATCTTATGTTGACTGTATCTGGATTTTGGAATTCTCCTGTGTGCTGGGGCCTAGGAGATGATGAGATGGGAGGAGATGGAGATGGAGATGGAGAAAGGCAGGTCTCAGCAGACTCCCACTGGGGTGGAGAAGGGGGAATTAACTCCCTCTCCCTCTTCACCCTCTTCTCTCCTTGGCTCTTGGCTTTGCTTGCTGTTGGCATCCATGAATTTGACCCACCAGAGCTAATTGTACCTGCGTTTGGCCCCCTTGAAATCAAGAACAGTTTGAAAGCAGTGACTGCATTTGGTTGATCTTTGTATTCCCTGAACTCCTGTAGAACGCCATACAGTAAGGCCTCATGAGTGTTGAGTAAATGAATGGACACTTGCTTTTAGTTAAAAACAATTTTTTAAAAAATGACATTGGCTGCTTGGAGAGGCCAGACCAAGTTGTCTTAGAGAACATCCCACATTGTGGATATGGCTGACTATTCTTGTGGTGATGTTTTGGTTCCTCTGGGTCCTGGATTCCTTGTATGCTGGAAATTAGTCCCCAAAGCTTGGCATGAATCAGTTAAGCATTGTGGGCAAGAAAGCTTCCTGGGTGATGCTCATACTTCATATGGGGTCACATCACCATTCTCAATGCGAAGAGTGACTTCGGGGAAGCTGGCGCTTGCCACACTGTCCATGGCAAGGGTCTTTTTCCAGCATGTGAGCTGTGCCGTGTTCCTTGGTACCGGGCAGCATGGTCTAGTAACCTCTGGGGTCCTTGCCTGCATCAGCTACTCTCCAGGATTTGCAAAATGGTTGTTATATTTATTCTTTCTGCATTTATTCGCTGGTGTTCTGTAGAAAGTCATGTGCAGAGTAAGCTGTTGCTGACGTGGTAAGTTATTCTCCTTTGCTCCCTATTTGTCTTCCTTACTCTCTAGCACAAGATGTCCCAGCACTTTGTTCTTTTTTTCTTTTTCCTTTTGCATTTTACATTTTCCCAAGGAACTCTGGTTCCCTTTAGTAGTATTTGGAATTCAAGCTATGACAGCTTCTATTTCTGAGAATGATAGCTCAGACCTTCCTGGACAACTCTCCTCCTTCTCCCACTCCCCCCGACCCCAGAACATAATGGTATGCACAGGGCATAGCAGCTGCCCGCAGCCATGAAGGTGAACTGTGGGGGAGGACATCCTGGGAAAGAGGAGGACTGGAGTTGTACAAAGCTGGCCCAGGGCAAGTCTAGGCAGTGCAGTGGGGGACCCTAAAAAGGCAAGAGAGGACATCTCAAATTTGGTTTTCATACATCTGTGGCTGCTGGAGCACACATGCAAGGGACAGACCCAGAACACTTCGCTGACAGAAGATCTGAGCTGTGCCTGGAGCTGTTCATCCAAAGGAGCAGAGCTTGCAGATCAGGTTTATCTGAGGTAAACTGCTATGCAAAGCAAAAGGAATAGCACTCATTGAAGAAAAACAACAAAATCCAAAGTCTCCACAACTTAGCTAACTTTCATTGTGTCAACAAGACAAAGCTGCAATATCCAGCATTTGAAGAACTTTAAAACAGAGTATTCCCTCAGGAGAGGAAGATGACTGAGCCCAACCACAATGAAGCACAATCTGAGGCACAATAGCAGAAGGTTTTTGAGTGGCTGTTACACCTTTCCTAGGCAAAGCAGGACAGATACGCTCACGGTGGAGGGAAGGGTAGGATATCTCAGCAGAGAAATAATGCAAGTGATCAAAAACAGAACCAATTCCAGCACTTTGGGAGGCTGAGACAGGAGAATCTCGAGTTCACAGCCAGCCTCAGCAAAAGCAAAGTGAGGTGCTAAGCAACTGAGTGAGACCCTGTCTCTAAATAAAATACAAAATAAGGCGGGGGGTGTGGCTCAGTGGTCGAGTACCCCTGAGTTCAATCTCCAGTACCCCCCGCCAAAAAAAAGCAGAACCAAATGGAAACGCTGGGACTGAAAATATTAGTTATTTGTATCTTTTTCTTTTTCAGTGCTGGTGATTGAACTCAGGGCCTGACGCATGCTAAGCATGCCCTTTACCACGAAGCTGCTGCAACCCCAGCACCTACTATTGTCTGAAATAAAAAAGTCGCTGGGTGGACTTAGTTGAATGGAAATTATAGAGGAGAGAGGGACCAAATGGGGCTGAAGAAATAGTAGGAGTATAGCTCATTTTTCCCCTAAATTCAGTGAGAAAACAGAAATTTATAGATAAAAGATGCTCAGAATACCAAGTAGAATAAATATAAATAAACCTATATGGATTCCTTCAATCTATTGAAAACCAAAGATAAAGAACAAATCTTGGGCTGAGGTTGTGGCTCAGTGGCAGAGCGCTTGCCTCGCATGTGTGAGGCACCAGGTTCGATCCTCAGCATTACATAAAAATAAATAGACAAAATAAAGACACTGTGTCCATGTGTAGCTAACAAATATTTGAAAAGAACAAATCTTGAAGAGAAAAATAACACTGGATAACAGTAATCCAGTTAATATCTGAATTCTTCCTTGGAACCACGAGACCAGGACAGAATGAAGCAGCACCTTTCCAGCGACGAAAGAAGACAATTTTCATCTTGGAATTCTATGTCTGGTACAAGTGTCCTTCAAAAATGGAAAGGAAGAAGCACTTTTTAGGTAAAAGAAAATCAAGAGACGGCATCACCAGCAGACCTGCGCTGCAAGAAGTGCTGAAGGAACTTCTCAAGCAGGAGGGAAGCGATACCGGGGGAGTAGTCAGATCTTTGGAAGAAAATGAAGAACATCAGAAATGGTAAACATTTGGGTACATATAAAATACCGGGGTTTTGCTTTATGTTTTCCCCATTCATTTCTCTTGTAACCACGTAACTAACTTAAAGTCAGGATCGCAACACTGTCTCGTGAGGCTCATGATGTCAGTAGATGTGACGCGCATGACGACTACGGCAGAGAGGCCACCTCTGTGGTGGCACGAGATCTTCATTTTACAGGCAGTGGTGCAGTGTGGACTGTGGCAGACGCTAGAAGGTCACAGCATGTGTTGTGATCCCTGGTGCAGCCACTGAAAATGTGAAGAGATACGGCTGAAAAGCCCATAGAAGAATTGAAATGGGAGTCGCACAATTTTTTGAAGAAGCAGGAAATGAAAAACTGATAAACAAAATTTTGGTGGTTTTTTTTTTTTGACCCATTAATTGAGTAAAAAGAGCTAGTTTTTAAAAATTAAGTTGTAACAAAGATGATGAATGATTGATTAGCCTTTAAAGGTTGGGTTTTTTGAAGAGAACTATTAACATGGAAAAATGCTCTCAATAAGTGAATAAAACCAGGATATGTCGCCAAGGTAATTTGACAACAGTTTTGTTTTTTTAAAAAAATATGATCTATATATGTATCCATACACCATAGAAAAACAAGTTATAGGAAATATACCAAAATATCTTTTGGTGGTGGGACCATGGGTGGCTTAATAGCTCTGATTAATTTTTCAAGTTTTCTACAGTGATGGGTTATTGCAAATTTTTTTTTAGCTATTGTTCATATACAGTCATATGTTGGTGCTTAGTTTTTCTATATTCTCATTTTGCACACTTCACTGAATCTGTGTTTATTCAGGTAGTGTTCAGTTGGCCCCTTAGATTTTCTAAGTGTGTGATCATGCGGTGTGCATGTGGTGGGACTGTCTGGCCGTGAAGTCTGCTGAGGTCTGCTTCATGAACAGTCTTGTTGAGAACATTTAGGTGCTCAGTGGTGGTGCTGAATGAGGGGAGTCACTCCTGCTGGAGAACTGTCCCCCTCTGTGGGTAGGACCACTGTGGAGACTTAGTGTGGTGATGGCTGTGCAGGCACAGCTCAGTCCTGACCGCTGTGCACACTTAGCAAGCAAGAGAGTGTGAATGCCAGGGTGTCTCTCTGGGCACCTGCTTTTCTTTTGAAAGGGGACAGAGCTGTGTGCCAGCAGCAACCACAGTAAACTGTGGCAGGTCACAAAATAAGGCTGCGCCCCCAGCATTTGGACCTTAGAGGGGCCGCTTTGGGCAGCTGTGCCTGAGAACAGATTTGACCTGGCGTGGGTGGCACACGTTTTCCTTGCTGGGGACAGGGGGAAGCAGATTGGTGGGCACTGTGGAGCCCTGTGGAGCCCTGTGCTGAGCGCCACGCACTTACCAGCTGGGGAGGAGCTGAGGCCCGCCAGCAGCCATGGAAATGAGCTTGGAACAGGAGCCTCCCCCAGTCAAGCCTTGAGGTGACGGTGGTCCAGCTGACACCATGATCACAGCCTGTGGGACACCCTGAGCCACAGGCTCCCAGCAGAGCCACACCCAGACGCCTGACCCACAGAAACCAGGAGAGCCCCCAAGCCAGCTGCCTGCCAACTTTGTGTTTGTGTGTCACGCGGCAGTGGGTAGTGCTCACACCTTCTTGAGCAACTTAGGCTCTCCAGTGGTTTTCCCCACTTTGTCCCATGTGTCCCACCCTCAGTCCTTGGGGAACTGTGCCAGTTTCGTTCTAGCACTCTTTAACATTTCTTTTCATCCGGGACCCCGTGCCTCTTCCTGCCCCTTTCTTCGTCTCTCCGTCCTGCCTCTGGCCCGGCAGCGGCTGCTTGTGTGTTAACAAGATCGACTCTTGCTGTCATTTCACGGGTTTTCTTTGGAGATGTTGTTTGCTCCTTTCTACAGTCACGGAGAGATGTGGCTTCATTGCAGTCCAGACATCAGAGCGGTGGCTTGCAGCCTGGCTTTTGTCCCTTTGTCCCATCTCAAGGACAGTGTCATACCAGGAGCCACACCGGGGGCCACTCCAGTAAAGTGGCCTCTGACCATGCACACTTTGAGTCTCCTGGCCCCACGCCCTCCCTGTCACCATGCACCACGTGCCAGCTTGCTGAGACGATGTGGTGGGACGCGCTCCTGCCCAGAGGCTGCCAGGCAGAATGGAAGGACCCTGCCTGCGAGGCTCATCTCAGCTGTAGCTTCCCTGTGTGACCAGAACTGTCTGTCCATCCAGTGTCTGTATCTGGAAGGCCTGCCTGGACAGAGAAGACCACTATTTTCCTTTGCTTAAATACATCTTGAGGGAAAGAATTCTCCTATAAAAAGTAGAAAATGAACATTTTGATATTTTGAATGAAATGATTGTACAGTTTAGTTTGCAAAGTACACTAGGAGCAGATGCTTCCACACCTGCAGAGTTACTGGGGAAAATAGCACGTTCCACCCCCTAAAAATACTTGGCAATTGAAAATTAGTTTTCCCTCAGTTGCCTCTTCATTGTCTCAGCTCCTGCCTCAGAAGGTGGAGGTTCAGTGATGGACGTTACCATACCGTCCCCATGTCTGTCAGTCTGTTCACACCATTCCTAGTTACATTAAGTGTCCCCAGTGCAGGGAATTAAGTCACGGTAAAAGTATACTCTGGATTTCACCAAGAGGTCACGGAGAATCCCTCTTCCCTTGGCAGTCGGTAGCGCTCTGATTACACTTCATTTATCTACTTGGGAGGACTCGGAGGACCAGCTGGGCCCCTGTCTGCACTCATCAAGAGTTAATTTCTGAGTGAGGTGTTGTGGTCATGAACAAGTGCAGAAGGTACCCCGGTGGTCCTGCCAGACAAGAGGGGCCCTTAATTAGCAGCCACGTTCAATCAGGCTGCTTAACCCGCCACGAGCTGGGGAGGTCATGTCCTCCTGCCGCCCAGCCTGTAAACAGAGCCCGGAGCTGGGCCTGAATGCTGGGCAGCCCAGAAGGTGGAAGGGACCTAAAGGCAGGGAAGATAGCAATGGCCGGGTCTGGTGCCGCTCCGGGAGAGCCTGGGCGTTGCTTTTATTTTTAACAAAGTACTGAGGAGTAACTGAGAAATTTGTTGTTGTTTAAAATATGGAAGCCTATTTTCTTCTCACCAGCCTCCTATTTCCCAAGCTAGAGATCACATTGGCTTACTTTTTTTGCTAAGTGCCCTGCGCTGTCTTGTTGCTGGGATGGTGGAGGGCTAGCTGTGGGGACATGGCATGGTGTGGCGGAGGTCCGAGTCCCCTGCTAGCCCACGGCCTGCCTCCTTCCCACCACGTCCCACTCGGTTCGTCTGTAAAGTGAGGATGGCCATGCTTCCCTGCCCACCTCCAGGGCCCGGAGGAAGGTCACGGGAGAGGCAGCGTGTCCACTGTCAAACACAGCCATTGGGGGATGGCAGTGGGTGCCAGGCAGGGGAGCTTTCCACTGCTCATCATGTGGCCAAGGCCTGTTTGATTGCTGCGGTCACAGAGAGCACTGAATCCCCAGCATTCTTGCTGGACGTTTTGTCCTTTCTGAGAAAGGCTGTCCATACGCAGCACTTAGTAAGCAGCCAATCAGCATAGGCACCCCCTCTGTTCTGGCGTGTGATGCTGTTGCACTTCAAGGACCGTGGAGGACAGAGGGTTGGGTGTGGTAGGAGAAAGCTGGGAAGATTGTCAGCTCCGAGTGGCATCTTGAGTAGTCGTGAGCCACCACGGGAACGTAGGACTGGCAAGCTACAGGTGGGCTGTTGCTCTGTCAGCCACCGGTGGGTGCTTGGCAGGCAATTTTGGGATCCCCCCTGTAGAGTCCTGGAGCAGACCAGGCCACCTCTAGGTGAGCACGAGCACGGCTTCTGAGGGAATGTGCATGAACCCCGTGTTGTCCTGGCCCCCCGCCTCTGAGCATATGGATTTCCTTAGCACAGGTGGCTCGCTTTCTTTCTGGTGATCAAAGAATCCACAAGACAAAATTGGAAGCTTCCCCAGCTGCCCTTATCAGCAATGCAGTGTCACCTGCGAGTGTTAAATGAGTACCTGCTGGGAGTCTAAGCTGAGTCTGGAGAGCAGAGGGATGAAGGGAGCCTGGGAAGGCTGTTGAGCCTCAGCCGGGATAAGAGTCGAATGTAGGCTGGGGGCGGGGTGGGGGCCCCATTCATTCACTGAAGGGAGACATGCTGAGCATCCTAAAGGGGACTGTAAATTTTAAGCTTCCCTCTTTATTTACCTGGCAGATTGGAGAGTGCTGTGTCTTGGTGTAATGAAGCATTATGTTGGTACAGCGGAAAGGAAGCCGCCCTCCCGACTGGAACTCGGTCTCACTAAAACCTCATGGTCTGGTGAGGTGGCGCGCTGGGGAATGGCTGTGTGCCTGTGTGTACCGGCCTTGTTCCTGATGGGGAAGTTGAGACCCAATTGCCCATTACATTGCCTGATTCTACCTGATGGTTTCCTGAAATGGATATTTGATAGCAAATCCATCCCTGTATTGAAGTATTTTTTTTCCCCTCTTAACTGTGGAGTTTTTTTTTTTTTTTAACCTTATGGGTTTTTTTTTTTTCTTTCTATTTTTGCTTTGGAACATGGAAATGATTCATGTAGAGAAAGAAGAATTGAAATTGAGGAATAAATCAGTCGCAGGATAGTTCTTGCAGCCAAAACCTGTCAGAGCCAGGAGCTCTGTCAGGGCACGCCAACAGCTGCTGCGCATCCAGGAACCTCACCGGGTGCCTCGCGGGCATAAACTGGAACCTTGGCAATAAACTTCTGGACACAAGGACGTCCTGTGCAAGTGTTCCTGGAGTCCAGATTTAATACTGCACATTAAGCCCCATTTTGAAAGGGAGAAATCACTGCCTTAAATGTGATTAAATCCATCCCATATTGAAATAGAGATGTCGATGCTTTAGAAAGAGACCTTGGAGAAGGAAGCTGTGGGCACTTCGCCCAGCTCCCTGCTGGCACCCGTGGACTGAGCTCTTCTTCCTGTCAAGAAGGCCACCTTGTTGATGTAGGAAGATGTCACTGCCACATCCAGCTCAGCCATGCCTCCGGTTCTGTGTGCCTTACAGCCTGTATTCAGGCTCCCTCTGGCCAGCTGTCACCGTGACGAGCGTTACACATGGTCTTCACTTTCCGTTAAAGGGGCAGGGTTAGGAACTAGACTCCAGTTGCCCAGAGTTCTTTAGCACAGCGGTAATTTTCAACTAAATCATGCTTACTCATGTCTGCACCTCTGTCTTTGGCCTCCAGAATAAGAATTAGCAGTCTGACTTTGGGATTGTTACCATATTAATACTTGATTTTTGAAACACTCCTGAAATAAATGCTTGCTGCGTGGTGTTGACTGTTAAAAGGTGGCTTGCCACACACGCTCTTCTGTTGGTTCCGTCCCTGTGAACGACATAGGGACCTTGCCTTTATTATGGAATTGCATTACTCTGGATCTCTTTGGGAGTAAAGAGGCAACCTGAATTCTGTTGTAAATCTGTTCTATTGCAGGAACGCTGATATTCTTGAAGTTTAATACGATGTGAAGAGTAGTGGAGAGGGCTTAAGATTTGCATCCAGAGAGCAGGAACATAAGTCCTAGCTCCGTCACTCACAGTTGGGATGCTCAATGGCTTCTCCAGGTCTCAAGTTCTCCATTTGGAAAATGGCAAAACAATAGCAACTTTTCAAGTTAGAAATTTCATATATTACATGAATAAATAGCATGTAGTGAAAAGCACCATGAAAACTTGTAAAATAAAAGCAAATATTATTTGTCTATGTAGGTAATGTATATTGCAGAGACAATATTGCATGATTCCCAATCCTGTTTTTTGTTTTTATTTTCCTTTTTTATTTTGTTTTAGTACTAGGGATTGAACTCAGCAGTACTCAACCACTGAGCCACATCCCCAATCCCCCTTTTTAAAAAAAATTTTTTTTAATCATAGATGGACACAATATCTTTATTTTATTTATTTATTTTTATGTGGTGCTGAGGATCGAACCTGGTGCCTCATGCATGTGAGGCAAGTGCTCTCAGTGGAGCCACAGCCACAGTGCCCCCAACCCCTTTTTAAAATTTTATTTTGAGATAGTGTCTTGCTAAGTTGCTCAGAGCCTCCCTAAGTTGCTGAGGCTGGCTTTGAACTTGTGATCCTCCTGCCTCAGCCTCCTGAGCCATTGGGATTACAGGCATGTCCCAACACACCAGGCCCTGTTTTGGTTTGGGGAGCACACAGCCCCACTTCTAGTCGGCTGGTATTGTTAGATGCCCAGGGTGGACATGAAAAATACTGTCTCCAGGCCTGGCCCATGGACATCCACGTTCAGCGATCTTGCAGGTCATGTAGGAAAATTGTGGCCTCAAAAGATGGAAGAGGCCCATGGCCCTGAGTCACCAGTTAGAAAAGGCTATGTGACAAGCTGGACTTGAGCCACTGCAGTTGGGGTGGCTTCAGCTCATGGTAGCCTGACCTGATTATACATTTTTGCTGCTGTAAGCATATAAAATTATTGTACTTTATATATTTTGCAGTATATAAGTGCTTTATAATATATTGTTTTTAATAATTTTATTGTATTTTTAGACCTTTATTTTATTTTATTTATATTTTATATGGTGCTGAGGATCGAACCCAGTGCCTCACACATGCTAGGCAAGTGCTCTACCACTGAGCCACAGCTGCAGCCCCAATATAATATATTGTTAAAGGCCATTTGTATCATATTACACATAATACAGTTGCTGAAAGAGTAAATAGAAATGAAATCAACCTATCTGCAGTTTTTACAAATAGGGTATAATTGCTTGCGGTGAAGCAACTGCACACCTTGGGTTTTGCTAAATGTTTGTGCACCCCTTAACTAAGGAGCAAGGTGAATGGACTCACTAAGAGGCAAGACCACGCTGGAAACCTGGTGTAAAAATGGTCAACTGCCATTGACTAGACACTCACTGTGGGCCACACACACGGTTCTCAGATCTGTGCAGATGCCATGGGTGCGTGCCGTGAAACTAGAGGGCACACGCAGATCTAGTTCACATATGTGTTTTTTCTGTTTTCATCCTGTGAAAGTTAAACCGAGACAATGTCCCACCCTCTTCCTGGTCAGCATACCCTTCCACGGTGTTAGCATAGAATGTGGCACAGAATGAGCTGGGAGCTAATCATGCAGGAGAACCTGATTTCTGAGATGTCACAGGGCAGGCAACTACTACCATTGATTTCTTTTTCTTTCTTTTTCTTTTTTTGGCACTGGAGATTGAACTCAGGGGCACTTGACCTCTGAGCCACATCCCCAGCCCTATTTTGTGTTTTATGTAGAGACAGGGTCTCACTGAGTTGCTTAGCGCCTCGCCATTGCTGAGGCTGGCTTTGAACTCGCAATTCTCCTGTCTCAGCCTCCCAAAGTGCTGCCATTGATTTCTAACAGACTGTTGCAGGTTGAAAATGACATTTGTCCCTGTTGTAAACTGGGGGGTGTTTGGGCTGGCATAAATAACAAAGTTATTTATTCAGGGAGCATTTGTGGCATCCAGTGATTTACTGGCCTGCTAAAACTGTGAAACTTCCAGAAAGAAACACTTGTGACATTGCAGTAGGGATTCTTTTTTTTTATTATTCTTTGGGTACCAGGGATTGAATCCAGAGATACTCAACCACTAAGCCACATCCTTTTTTAAATTTTATTTTGATACAGGGTGTTGCTGAGTTGCTGAGGCTGGCCTTGAACTTGCAATCCTCCTGCCTCAGCCTCCCAAGGTGCTGGGAGTACAGGCATGTACCATCGCACCCCGCTTGGAGTAGGAATTCTTAAACGAGACACAAAAAGTATGAACTATAATTGAAAAAAAAGATTTAAATGAATCTTATTTAATTCAAAAAGAACTTTTCTTCTTTATAAGACAGTTAAAAGGCAAAAAGACAAGTCACAGACTGGAAGAAAATATTTGCAAAACATCTGACAAAGGGCTTGTAGCTAGAACATGTCAAGAACCTTTCACTCAATATTAAGAAGAGAACCCAAGTTTTTAAAAAGGCGAAAGATTTAAAAAGACACTTCACCAAAGAAAATATATGAATGCCTAAAAGCACATGAGAACATTCTCAGTTATCACTAGTCCTCAGGGAAATGCAAGATATCAGTACGTGTGCATTAGTAGAGGTAAGTATAAGAAATTTATCTGATCATAGCAGATATGAGCAAAGATGTGGAGAAGCTGGAACTCCTACACATTACTCACAGTGATACAGCCACTTTTGAACACAGTCTGGGATTCATTCAAGTAAACCCCTAGGAGAGGCATTGCTGGGTTGTGGACCATGTAGAATTAGATAGACGGATGGATGGATGGATGGATGGATGGATGGATGGATGGATAGATCGGTCCATCTCCAAGATAAATGAAAACCTATGTCCACACAGACCCTTGTATGCCAGTGCTCATGGCAGGTCACCCCAAACTGGAAACAGCCTCCATATCCTTCACTTGGTGCACAGAGAAACAAGTTGCTGTGATACTCTCAGCGATGGAAAGGACAAAACACAAATTCAGAGGACAGCCGGAGTGAAGCTCAGAAGTAGACTGAGTGAACACCCGTGGTCTTTATCTGCCTGGAAGCCCTACGTGACTGCCTCCCCACTCCCTCTGGCATATGCACACACAGACACGTGTCTACATACTGGTGTCCTGAGACATGTCAAGCACACGCTCCCTGCCTTGGGGCCTTTGTGCTTGCTCTTCCCTCCGCCTGGATCATTGGTCCCTCAGAAATCTTTCTTACCCTTCCTTCCTTCAGGTCTCTGTTCAGATGTCAGCCTATAAGAAACACCTTCCCTCACTCTATGCGAACATACAGTAGCTCCCACTTGGCCATTTCTGACCCCCTTACCTGGTATACCAGGTTTGCATTTGCATGTTGGTTGAGCGTCTGCCTCCTGCCTCCTGCCAGAATGTAAGCCTGCTTTGTTCATCACTCTTACAGTCTCTAGAACAATGTTGCTTAAGTGCTCCACAAGTAATTATTAGGTTGCTATGGGAATGCACAGAATCAAACACACAGGTGTCAGGAACAGGATGAGACTTCACACTGCGTGTGTCCATCAAGGTGGCGGCGGCTGCAGTCTGTGTTAGCAGCTTTCTCTGCGTTATCATTTATTCATCAGCTGAGTTTGGCTCGGGTGATCTGCACTGTAACATGTTCAGGTGGATTCACCAGGAAATTCTTTATAATGTTTCTGTAGAGAAAATAGAGTTTTGTGCACATGGAACTTCTCACATGATGTACAGCAGGCTAATTGTTCATTAGTCCCCCTCCTCTGCTTATGAAAACACAAATAGAAAGCAAAGCTAGAAAAAAATCTTAATAACACTTAAAATGTAGGATTTAAATGCTATTGAAACTTCTATGGACATAGGAACCTATACTGTTATCTGACATCCTTGCTCTGCTGTGTTGAAGATTTATCTGTTTGTTTTAAGGCTATATTGGAAGATTTTTAGACATACCATAAAATACTATCTTTGGATGGCACAGGCTAAATTATGTAAGGTCAGTGCCAAGGGAGGTGGTAGCAGAATTCTCCTTTATGTGATGACCTTGTAGACTTGACTCTGGTAATTTTTTTTTTTAATTTCCCTGTAGAAGTCGGGTCCCTGAATTCTTTCTCTGGAAGTTATTGTTCATTAGCCTGGACCTAATCCTCCAGTGGAAGAATTGCAGGGGAGACTTCAGGTAGTTTTCCTTCCTTCCTTTCTTTGTGGCCCTGATGAGTCTAAGGGACTCTGGGAATACTGGCATGTGAAGGTTACTGCCAGTGTGGTACAGTCTTCAGTGCCCTGAGTTACCCAGGCCCTACAGGCCTTGCCAGTGTGTCTAATCTAGGTGTCTGTAAAATTTTAGATAGTAGAAGGAAACATGTTTTGGGGAATCAAGAAATTTGATAACAATCACTGGGTATTGTTATCAAAAAACAATCACACACTTATTACCCTAGTAACTTGGGAGGCTGAGGCAGGAGGATTGTAAGTTTAAGGCCAGCCTCAGCAACTTAGCAAGACCTTGTCTCAAAATAAAAAGGGCTGGGGATGTGGCTCAGTGGTAAAATGGTCCTAGGTTCAATTCTCAGTACCAATAAATAAATAAAAATAAAAAGAAATTTGATAAAATCAGGAAGTGATCATCAGACTAATGGATCATTTGGAGAACTGACCTAGTGCCAGTGGCATTTACAAATATCTTTTCTGCATCTGTTGAGAAGATCATGTGACTTTCTTCATTCAACCTTCTCATGTGATGTATTACATTGACACATTTTTCCGATGTTGAACCATCCTTGTATTCCTAGGATAAACTACTTGTGATCATAGTGTGTCATATATAAGATATCCCTTTGGGGACTGGGTGCACCAGCACATGCCTGTACTCCCAGCTATCCAGGAGACCAGATCACAAGTTCTAGGCCAGCCTGGGCAACTTAGTGAGATCCTGTCTCAAAATTTAAATAAAATAAAATAAATAAAATATACCCCTAAATCCAGTTAGCTAGCATTTTGTTTTTCCTATTTCTATGTATAGGTGCCTGTTTTTTATTTTCTTGCTATCTCTCTGGTGTTAGAATTGAGATTATATTAGAATCATGAAGTGACTCTGGCAACTTCCCTCCTTTCCTAATTTGTGGCACATAATGTAATGTTTTCAGAGTTACGGGTTGCAGCTGTTTTGAACCCCACTAGTGCTTGGTTTATTTAAGCCAACAAAATATTTTTTAAAGCTTTATCCTTAATACTTTGTCCTTAATTAACCTTTTAAATTAAAAAGACAATTTCCTAGTTTCATTGTCTTTCTTTTTCCCAGGGATTGGCCTAAATTAACTGTCCAGTTAATTTTTAGTGACTGTTTACTCATTTGTTTGGTATTTATTTAGATTTATTGGGCATTTGCTCTGCACAGAGCATTATCCCAGGCACTGGGGGAGGAACAAAGGCAGGAGCCCTGCCCTCGGGGCTTCTGGAGGGAAACAGGACTTGTCCACAACTGGTGATAACTTACCCCTGAGGCTAGAAGTCTAGTTCTATGAAAGGAAAGTGTTAACTACTTGGGACCTTCAGAAATCAATCCCTCGGGGAATAGTCATTTTCCATGTTTGTTGAACTGTGAAGGAGCCATTACCTCCAATTTTCTAATTTCAGTTAGAAATATACATTAGTAACCATTCGTTAGATGTGTAGAAAGTGCCTGCTACAGGCGAGGCGTTGTGTATGTCCCATAAATTGTGAAGTCCATTTCAGCAACATCTTACTCTGTTTGCTGTTGCTGTCATGCAACACTTGAGACTGGGCAATGTGTAAAGAACAGAAGTTCATTTGGCTCGTGGCTCTGGAGACTGGGGGTCTAAGAGCATGGTGCTGGCATCTGCTCAACTTCTGATGAGCCATCTTGCTGCTGTGGTGGAGGGCAGGCATGCCAGCTCAGGTCTCTCTTCCTCTTCTTATAAAATCACTACTGCCATCCTGGGGCCCCACCCTCAGAGCCTCATCTAATCCTTTCTAGCTGGACTTGTTCCCTAACTGACCTCCTGTGGTTCTGACTTGTGGCTCCAGGTACCATCGTACAGCAGTGGTTCTCAGATGAGTGTCCTCACCCAGGCCTCTCCTTCCGCTGCAGACTGCTGCTTGGAGCCCCAGGACTGTCTGATAGTGTCTCACATCCGCTGCATCCAATCCCAGCTCCGGACTCCATCCTCCAGCCTGCTCAGCTCTTGCCTGTCCCTTCCAGTAAATGGATGTCCCCTGCCCCGTCTTGGGCTTGACCTTGTCTCTATCTGTCTTTGGGAACCTGGTCCATCATCAAATCCTGTGGGTTCCACTTTTAAAACATGCAGAGTGCTGCCACGCCTGCCACACTGCATGGCCTTCCGGCTGGTCCCCCATGTCCATGTTTCCCGTGCTGTTTCCACATGGCAGCCAACTGAACCCCTTTAAAAACATGGCTAAGTTATATTTGCCTTAGAATTTGTTGCTGCTTCTCCTCGTACCCTGTCGTGCTGTGTTGTTCAGGCTCGTCTCAAACTTGTGGGCTCAAGTGGGCCTCCTACCTTAGCCTCCCAAGTGCTGAAACTGTGGTCACGTGTCTCTGTGCCCAGCTCAGTGTTGCTTCTTATTTCATTTAATATGAAATCCAGAGTCTTTACCATGACCTTCAGACCCCCACGTCTGCCCTGGAATCCACCCACCCACATGTATACATCCGGCCCCTTCCCCCGCAGTGTGCTTCAGCCACCTTGACACCTTGCCGTTCCTCCCTGAACCACCCGGGGCCTTTGGCCTTGCTGTTCCCACTGCCTGGAATCTTCCTCTCTCAAAAATCTTCACAGCATGCTCTCTGAGCAACTGTCTTATCAGAGCCACCTTCCCTGACCATTCCCACTGTCCCTTGTCTCTCTCTGTCACCTTACCCTGCTTTATCTGTGCTCCCTGCAGGTGCCTGTTTACCTGCCCCCACCTCGCACACAGAATAGCACACCTGCTCTGCATTCACTGCAACAACCTGGCCCAAGAAAGCCCTGGCACCTGGCACGTGTGCTTCAAGGAACTGAGATCGCACCCTTTGGACGCAGCTCCAGGGCGTCTGACCCCACGGGGTCCATTCCCATGCACAGCTGGCCCTTAGCTGAGGGCAGGGCAGGTCTGAAAGTGCCTTCGTGGGGAAGCCCAGAAGCGCTCTTCCACGGGTGTGAGGCTTCCAAGCAGCTGTACATGTAGGTGCTAACTCAGTGAATCCTCATAATGACATCATGAAGGACACAGAGTCTTCAAATAAGATGCTGTCAGCACCAGAGGTTGAGGCAGGGATCCAAGGTCTCTCTGCTGGGAAATGCTGGAGAAGAGGGAAGGGACTGTAATGTTCCAGCAGCCACGTGCCTAACCTTCCACATGGCTTCTGGCTGTGTACGCTCCTCTGAAGTCCATTTACCTGCCACTCCTGCTCATTGTGCACAACTTCAGCTCCATGTCGTGCTGTGTATTTGTTTTCTTATGAAATTCACATTTGATGCTGTAGCTTCTTTATTTCTTGGGGTAAGAATGCCTGTTCCCCGTGTCTTCCTGAGCCTGCCAATGGACCCGTGTCTCTGGATGTTCTTAGAGCCCATGTGAGAAGCAGGTGCCCTAGAGAAAAGGTAACTGCACTAAGGAAATGCTCAGGAATAAAGGGAACAGTGTAAGAGTCATATTTAACACAAACTAGAGATCTCAGCAGTGTTAACCTTTTGTCTAAATAAAGCCAGGTCTCTGGTCTTTCGATCAGTAATAAAAGTACAGAAGGATTCAAGTCCAAGTGCAGGCCTTTCAGCTCCGCGTAGTCACAGATGCAGTCACCACGTGACTACTTATGGAAAGAGAAGGAAAGGAAACCAACAGCTGGGTGACTGGCCTGGTTCAGGTCTGGATAGCATTTCTGAAATGCTTGCCTCCCCTTGCCTGCATCTCTGGTGTGACTGGGTGGATAGACATCGTCTATCCTCTGTCCCCACACCTTGCTTTGTCTCACTGATCACATTCCTGGCCGCTGGTTCAAGAGGTACCTGGCATCCTAATAGCCCCGAGGCTGTGGGAGGAGGTCAGACTATCGGTTTCATTGCTTGGGAGAAATTGTTTGTCGTGGGTGCTGGGCTTACATCTTACAGCTGTGTGACTCTGGACGAATAACTTAAGATCTCAAAGTATTTGCCTCATCTACAAATGGAGATTGTGAGAGTCCCCATCTTGGAGCACTGTCCCAAGTATTAGATGAAACCCCAGCAGCCCCTCACAGGGCTGGCAGAGTAAAACCAGTCCATGGTGATCCTCCTCGTCTTCGCTTCTCCTACTTAGGTTGAGTCACACAAAAGCACCATCTTTGTAAGACTCAAACCATCAAATGTCGGTGATTCAGATGTTTCCACCTGCTCTTTCAGCTCTGGCCACTGCTACAGTGAACGATTGATAAGCAGGTGGCAGCTGCCCCTTGTCACACGGGTGCCAAAGTGAGCTCACTTTCCTGCATGTGACAGGAGAAAAGGCTGCTTGTCCCCCGGGCTTAGCACCGAGTCCTGCAGAGTACAGTGGGTTAATGGAAAGGGGACTTAGGGGGCTGGTACTGAGGCTCTTGCATTGTTACTCAAAGTCCCCAGCACCCTGCCAGGTAGCCCATGGGTTCTAGGGCACACCTGCCCCGTCTCTGGCTGCACACACCATGCCAGACTGAAGCATTGGTTTTACTGTTTTGCTTTTCCTGTGGCTCCGGTGTGAAGCCTGCTGTGTCCACCCCGGCCAGCCCTTTCTTCTCAGTCAGTAGGGAGACGCTTGTTCTAACCGTTTTTCTTCTCTTTTCCTTTTCCTTTGTGAAGAATGCTTTGGGTGGTATGGTTTCTGAAGCCATGGACACACAGAGCTTGTGTCCAGCGAACTCGCCCCTTGCAACAGCCACTGTCCACGTGGCCTGTGGCACCGCTCACGCGGCTGGTGAGGGCTGGCCGCCTCCCAGGGTGCACGGTGCTGGGCCTAAGCCCCGCAGGCCTTCGGCCGTATTCCCCATCACTCTCTATTTTACTCACATGGCAAAACCCACCTCAAGTAGGTTACATTTAATGGGGTGAGAAAAATCCACACGGTAAGAGAGAAGTCGCAGGTGAGGTCAAACTGCTTCCTCCCGGGAGGGAGAACGATTTTCTCCTTTCTGGCTCCCACACCAAGAAGTCATACAAAAGAGCTCTTTTTATGTTTGATGTATTACTTTTAAAAAACAAACCCGCGGTGTTTTTTTCGTTTCTGGTTCATACCTCTTGGCCGGCCCAGCAGGAATCTGGCAGTCAGTTGGGCTGCTTCTCGCAAATGCTCCAAGCCGCCTCACGGGGGGCCGCTCTGAGGACTAGATGTGTGGGCAGAAAGTTCCTCAGCTGGTCAGGGCTGGGGTCTCTTCCTCCCTGCTGGTGTGTATTGCGAGCCCTGCACTGTTGACACCGGTAGCACGTGTGGAGACGTCTTTGCTTCTTGGCATCTTTGAATTCTCTACAGTCGGGCACAGCGGGGGACGTGTCAGTTTTGTTTGGGACAAGCCCACTCATTGCTGTCTTTTTCATTTCTATTACTATCCATGCATGCCCTGGAAGATCTTTGATTAGACCTATTTAGCACACTGTAAATACAAGGAAGCTTAAACTAAGGCACAAATACTCCATTTATTATTTCATTCATTCTATTGGCAAAGCACACTGTCCAGCACTCAAATTCTTTGCTTTAAAAAGAATCATGCAGCCACACCAGTGCCAGATCAATAGAGACAGGCAACCATGGTGAATGAATGGGCTTAAGAAAATTCTGCTGATCTCATAATTTTTTGAAATGGGGAGAACACCAAAAGTCTGTCTCCTGCTGCCAGGCAGTAATCGGGTGCCCTGCAGGCTGAGGAAGCCCTGCCCTTGGGAATGGCTGTGCCACTGGGTCTTCTGACCTGCCTCCCAGGGGACAGCCCCTCTGCGACTGAGCCACAACAGAGCAGACTGGAGCTCATGCTGCCTCCTGCATCTTTCCCTGTGGATGAGCTGAAACATGAGACCCTGGGGAGGTGGCCAAACAGAAAATGTCCTTGAGATAGTTTGGTTTCTGGACTCTGAATACAGGAGCCCAGGTGACTTCCTGGGCCCCTCATAATCCCTCACACCCATGAGCCACTAAATCAGGCTGCAAACAAACAGAAATGGTTTTTAATGCTAATGCCCACGCTAGAGAAGGCTATGATGAAACAGGCATTTATAAACCTGGTTCGAACCCTGGTGGGAGTACAAACCAGAACCACCTTTTAAAAAAGCAATTTGGGGGGGCTGGGATTGTAGCTCAGTGGTAGAGCGCTTGCCTCGCATGCGTGAGGCCCTGGGTTCGATCCTCAGCACCACATACAAAGCAATAAAATAAAGACATTGTGTCCATCGACAACTAAAAAAATATTTAAAAAAAAAAAAAAGCAATTTGGTAGGAGGTATCAGGAGTCAGGATAAGTTAAAATCCTTGATCCAATAACCCCACTTCTAGTAACCTACCTGTAGGAAATAATCAGATATATGGAAAAATCCACACTCACAAAGATTTATAGTTAAGTTCATCATATACAATCACTCAGTGGAATGTTGTCCATCAACAGCAAGGTAACAAGATAATAGAAATGTGCAGCTCAATTAAAAAGCAGGTTAAACTTGTGGTTAATAAATTAAACTCTTAAAACGTGCCTTTGAAAAAAGAACCGAAAATATCCACAGTGATAGTAGTCATGTGAGAATGCGAGGTTCAAACTTTTCTGTCTTCCAGACTGCCTGTTACTCTTAGAACGTTAGCCACGAATAAGTAAGATGTCCTACCCAGTTCTGGCCATGGTGAAGGAAAACATTAACTTAGTCTTCACTAATTTAGAATGCATGGCATCCACACAGGTTATGTTGAAATTTCCGAGTTAATGGATGCAAACAATTACAGGCATAGATCAAGCCAGAATTCATACTTTGGTATAATTTTAGCCAATTAAATGTATTTGAAGAGTGGGACTGCATTAAAACAGCTTTTTCAGACCCTGGCGTTCTGGCAGGCTTTGAGCTGTGGGTGGCGGTGGTGAGCGAGGTGGTGTGTGCTGGATAAGAAGCAGAAGAGGCCACTGCAGGGGCCCTGGGTCTCCCATGGCTGGAGTTGGGGGCTTTTCATTGCCTTTTTCTAAGAGGATAATTAGGGAGCCCAGTGGCTAGGGAGAGGGAATCTCTCATGCCTGGTACAGCTAATCAAAGAATGTTTCTGACCACCCCCCGAAACGGAGTATCCTACGAAAACAACAAAATCCAACTACTGGAAATTAGAGAGCCCTGGCATGTGACGGCCCCCCAAGTCTGTAGGAAGCATGAGCTATTTATCTTACCCAAAGAAGTTATTCATCCTTACTAAAAGTTCCTTTGAGTTTCTACAACTTTAGGATCCTTTTAATAACACACTCATTCTCTATAATAATATCCAACTGTAACGCAGCACACAAGCCCCCCTTCCAGACCCTCCCACAGCCTCCTCTCTCCCTGGGTACAGACCAGGGTCTAGCAGGAACTTTAATCTTCCTCTTTGCATTTTAATGCTTATTGTAAAAAGCGTTATGAGAAGTTCCAGGCAGTTTCATTTTGTGAAAGCACACCCAGCAATCTTGATTTTGTTAGGATGTTAAGCCCCGTTTACTGTTCTTGGCTTTATGAGGGTCATTTGGTGGGCCAGTGTGGAGCAGGAGGTCTGGAGGTGTGTCAGCACCCAAGTCCCCGGGAGAGTCCACTGAGGTTCCCTCCATTGACAGAGGTCACTGCGCCCAGCTGGCGTTTGCTCCACTCCTGTGCATGCCCAGCCCAGCTGCCCCAACCCAGCACACTGAGTGTGGGAGGGGGTGTGTCCCCTCAGTTCTACCAGTTATGTGAGTTCCTTAGGTACATTCTGCAGGATACCTCACTGGCATGGGAGCCAAGAGGACCTGGCAAGTATAGCTTCAGGACAGTAAAACGCCATCTCTAGGAGGTACCTCTTTTATGGGGACAGTGGTACAAGAGCTGTGTAAATCTTGCACATGGCGATGGCTTAAGCCTAAGATCAAACTCAAGCCATCAGGAGGGGGACAAGAAACAGAGGAAATAAGAAGCAGGTAGCCTTGTGTCCCCAAGGAGTCCTAGAAGCCCTTCTGCTGGATGGGCCCCTGGTAGGGGCCTTTTCTGGCCTGGCTTGAGTTATTCAGGGACAATAACAACCAGGACCTACACAGCACTCGATGGCTTTATCAGGTGTCTGCATGGGGCTTTTCTTGCTTCTCAGTGTTCCTCGGAGGCCGTCCGTAGGAGGGGAGAGGAGGTCTCTTCCCAGAATGTGCGCAAGCAGGAGCACCTCGGAGCAGTGGGAGGGGCCCCTATAACTTGTCCCATCTGGGGTGTCTGAGCTGCTGCCTCCCTTTTGAGGAGGTGCCACTGGGGAACCTTCTACCCTGCCCATTTCCAGGGACAAGAACCAGCCTTGGCCAAGTGCCCAAGGTGTGCCAGGCACTGTGCTGGGGGCTCCCTGCAGGGAACCCACTCAGCCCTCTCGAGTTCTACTGTAGGGAAGCTGGTGCTCAGCACGGGCAGGCCACCTCCACAGTACCCCTGATAAAGTGCCTGCACTGGGTTTTCTGTGACCCCGGCTGTGGCGAAGGATCCCGAAACCTTAGGAGGGAGAGAGTGCCTGCCCAGCGCTCCCCAGAACATGGCAACTCCCTGCCAATTTCCCGGTGCCTCTTCTGTGGCCCTGGGGGCCTTTCTTAGGAGAACCCTCCAAGGCCCCCAGCATGGCAGTAGCGCTCACAGTCGAGACAGCAGTGCCTAGGCACACCAGCACACGCGTGCACATGGTACACACGTGCATGTCATGCACAGCCTGCCCGCACATCTGGGAAATCCCTGTTGCGGGTTGTCGGTACTTCTTGGCTCCAGCAAGTTCCAGCTTTGCCGTGAGGTTCAGTGCAGCGCCCTACGAAGATGAAATGATTAGCTGCAAAGGCGAGCTTGGTTTTCCACGCACACTCACATCTTGTGGTGCAGCTCAGGGTTTGCCAAGCTTTGGCCACCCTGCTGTCTGCCCTGGATCCTGGCACCTCTATGGTCCCTACATCTTAAGTGACTCCAGTGACCTCATGTCATTCGTTATTCTTCCCGTTGAGGCCGTTGCTCCCTGGTTCAGTTATTTACTGAGAATGCAACTCCAAGTATGATTTCTTTGGATTCTCCCGTAAAGCCAATACAGCATTTTAATAAATAGAAATGTAGTAGATAAATATTTGCTATTAAAACCCCACCCCGCTCACTGTCGTCATGTTGGGTACTTCAGGATGCTTTTTCCTCTTATTTTTAAAGGTAAAGTGAAACAAAGAAAATGCACAGAGAGATTTATGCGTTTGGTGGGGGGAGGGGGAAATTAAACTTCTCATAATAGTTTTTAAATTAAATTTCGTACTGGTCCAAATCCTTTCCTTCTCCACCCCTTCCTCTGATATTCCCTCACTCATTAAAGCATAGGATTTTGATGGTATTCACAGGGAAACTGATTTACTGGAATAAAGAAGTTCTTTAAGTTTTACATTTTGGACCGTTCCCAGTGTGTCTGAACCCAGCTTTCAGATTTTACTGGCATTTTGTTGGCAGAGCAGCCTCTGGAGCCTTCCTTATTGAGCGTGTTTCCCGACACCTTTGGCGGTATGGTACTGTGTTTTTTAGATTTAAAAAAAAAAAAAAAGAAAAAAGGTTAAATAGAAAAGCACATACAAACATACACAGAAGACTGATTCTAAGATGTCAAGCAAAACGAAAGGACAGCACACGCTTTTAGAAATGAACAATTGGGAAGCAGGTTCTCTTCAAAGGGCAGGAAAAGAGAGGATGGAGACAGAGACCAGGAGGGAGGTATCTCAGGAGGCCTGGGGAAGGGATGCCATCTCCGCACCCTTCCCCCTCCTGGCAGGAGTGTCCCTGCTGGAGCAGAGGAGGCAAGAGCCCCTCCCACATGCTGAGCCAGGGTCAGTACCTCCAGCCATCAGGCCCCAGGTGGACACTAACTCCAACTCAGGAAGGAAAACCTGGCAGATGGAGAGCAGGCTGAGAGGACCCTACAGAGAAGCAGTGTCTCCAGAGAGCCACTCAGAAGGCAGCTCTGCTACCTGGGCCCAAAGGGGCAAGGGAAGAAAGAGAACTTCCTGGAGACCCAAAGTGGGGAGGAGCAGGGAGGCCCCCGCTGAGTCCTCAAGCCAGCTCTGTAATGGGGAACCCTGCAGGCATTTCCATGAAGGTCAGGACACTGCCAGGACACCTCCACCCACTTCACCTTGACGTCACCCTTGCAGCATTAGCCAGTCCAGAGGGGCTAGGGAAGGTGGTTGAGACATAAGAATCAGAATGGAAATATAACCCTCCCTGTTTGCAGATGTGATGGTGTACCCGAGAAAGCCCAGCGCATCCATGATGAAACAGAGCCAGACCATGGAAGGGGTCAGTACATGGTGGGGGATGTAAAATACCCCACCAGCACTGGAGCCAGCCTCGTGGGGTCGGCCCCCCAGGCACAGAAGTGGGAGAGATGAGTAAAAATGGAATTGGCAGGGAGGGGTGGAAAGTAACCATTTGAAGGAAAATCTGTTGTAGCACTGGATTCCAAACCAGCTTTAAGTCCACGGTGGCCATAAACCCAGGGCATCGTGGAGCAGACCCTGCTCTGAAAAAAAGGCCCCTTGTCCTGCGGAGGGAGAAAAAGCTGGTGTTAGGCTTCCTGGCCACAAGAGCTGGCGTGTTGGCTGCTCTCTGGCAGGGTGGGACCCAAGGGAGGCACTGGAGAGAGGTAGAGGCTGGGAGGAAAGAAGGAAGGGTGACGAGCAGGGCAAGGGAGTCCCCAGTAACCAACTTGAAGGGCCCTGGGACGGGGTGGAACAAAGGCCCGTGAGAGCCTGTGGGGGGGTGGCACCTCCCCTTCTAGAGGACAAAGTCATTGCTTTCCATCGGCCTTGTCCACCAGGGCTTGGCAGGCCCTGGGCTCTGGAGGTAAGGAAACTTCTTATTATACTATGTTACATAAATTTGGTGAGAAAAATTGGCATGTTTGAAACCAATGCCTACAGAGCAGGAAAATGTCTACTTAGACATGTAAGGCAGAGTGAATGAATGTGGCCATAAATCTAATGGTGTTTAATTTTTGAAAATTTAAGATGACTCTGTTATTTTGGTTCTTACAAAAAAAAAAAAAAAAGATTCCTTTTCCAAGTTGGAAGTTTCCAGAACTTTCCAGAAAAAAATTATTAACTTCCCAAGACTGTTAAACTTACACAAATGCACTTTAAGAGACTGTCAGTATTACTACCTTTGGGTTGTGTTTCGATAAAAGCAAGAGATTCTTCAGTGGTAGAATGACTGACAACCAGTGGAGCTGCTGGGATGTTTAACTGAGAGTTATTCCCCCTGAGGGCCCAGGGTCTGACTGGTTGCCCAGTAACAGATACTGTTGAGTCATACACCATCCAAAACCTTGAAGTACTTTCCAAAGAGCCAGAGAGCCCACTCTGTACCCATAGCTGAGATACCCCTTTCCAGTGGCTCATTAATTCATTTCTTTGCAAGACCTTGGAGAAATCTTAACATGAGTGGAAAAATGGTACTGTGTTGGCTGGTGTGCTTGCTGTTGGAAGCCTGTTGTATTGAGTAGCACTCAAAGGTGTGTGTGAGTGTGCATGGGTTTGGGTGTGTGCGCGTGCATGTGAACTATAAATAGAATCTTATTTCATGAGAAAACCCTAAAAAAATCCCCCTAAGAGCATGGCAAGGATGCCACTGTCTCCGCTTCTGTATAACATTTTCCTAAAGCTACTGGCCCACCCAGATGGACAAATGAAGCAATTAAGTAATTGGAAAAGAAGTAAAACTAACTTCATTGCAGATAAAAGGATAGTTTGCATGGGAAATCATCGATTCCCTAACTTAAGCAGTAAAGGGATTCTAAGAGAGCAGGATATAAAATTAGTAATACATAAAAACCAAGTCTTTATGCGCACAAAACAATAACCAGTTAAGGGATGTTATTATATACATTTATAGTAGCAACAAATAAGATAATATACCTAAGAACAAACTTAAGCAATATGTAAAATCTGCATGAGATGATTTTAAAACATGTCTGAAAGACACAAAAATATATTTGAACAAATTTAAGACATTGCTTACAGATAGGACAGCTCAACAAAGATGTTAGTTCTCTCAAGTTAATTTGTAAATTTAATGCATTTGTACAAAAAAATAGCCTCAAACTTTTCCTCAGTGCAGCTGGATAAGTAGATGTTAAAATTCACCTGGAAAAGAAAATGTACAGAATGGCCAGAGAATCAGTGAAAAAGAAGAGCCACATGGATGCTGGCCTTGCCAGATTTTAAGACATGCCAGGAAGCCTCTGTAGGTAAAAGTGCAGCTTGGGCACATGCAGGAGGGACAGACCAGCAGAAAGAGATCCCTCGGGGGCAGGGTAGAGAATGTGATGACCAAAGGATTCCTGACCCTGGGACAGTGCCACAACATGGGGGAATCAGACCCATATTGTACCTACTCAAGAATGAACTCGAAATGCATCAGGAACCTCAAAAACAAAACCCTTTAAGTACTAGAAACAAGTGGACACATTCCTGTCTGACCTGGATGTAGGAAATGGCTCTCTAGCCATGATAGAAAAAATAAGCCACAATAAAAAAAGACTGACATATTTGACTCCAGAGAGGAAAAAAATAAAAACTAAAAAAACTTTTGTATGGCAAAAAACGCCATAATCAAAATCAAAAGATAAGGTATAAACATGGGGAGAGAATATTTGCAACACGTAACATGATATTTCCTAATACACAAGGAACTCTTTAAGTAGACAAAAGACACAAATAGGTGGTTCACTGTGTAGAAGGAAGGAGGAGGAAAAGGAAGGGAGAAGGAAGGAAGCCTCCTACCTTTTCTAGCACCCAGATTTCTTTAAAATACCATTGTGTACTGAAGGAACCAGAGCCCCTTGGAGAAACAGCTGATTCCAGGGCTGAGACTGAGAATGTTCAAGATGAGGCTGGAACTTCTTATGCCTAAAGGTAGGGAAGTGTGGAGAGATGACCAGGACATGTTCGTAGAGCCCATTGAAAGGAGCATCTGCTGGCCAGGCTTAGTGCCGTTCGAGTTTCCCAATAAGTGATGACAAGAATCGATACTGTCTATTGAATAAGAATCCATAAGTTTATTCTGATGTAAATAAATTAAAAGATAACTAAGCAAGGGCAGAAGAAAAATTTCTCTACAGTAGAACCTCAACAAGTTGGTAAAGAAGAGATAATAGGAAATTGCCATTTGATGTCCATCAGATAATTGATTCAAGCAAGAATCACCCATGGAAGCCCATCCATAGTGGATTTAATGTTATGGGAAACATCATCTTCCATCATTTATTGATTACGGAGGACAAGCAGCAGGGAAAACCTGGCACATGCACTAACATGGATCAAGGTAACATCATCACTTTGTCCTCAGTTATTGCAGTCCTGGGGATGGAACCCAGGGCCTCAGGCATGCTAGGCCAGCCTCTACCATTGAGCTGAGCCCCCTGCACAGCATCACCAGTATTAAAAGCCAGCACAGTTGTCTCCTCATACCTGTTCTAGAAGGGTCCAACACTGCCCCTGTGTGTTTCTGCTGAAATTTCAGACCTTAGTCTCATCACAGGGAGCTTCAGATCATCTAAACAGGGGGTATGTTATAAAATAACCATCTGCACTCTTCAAAAATGGTCTTGATCCTGAAAGACAAGACTAAATAACTGAACCAGGACAAAGTATATTAAGGAGATGTGACAACTAAATGCAGGAATGACCCTGGGTTAGATCCTAGGCCAGAAAAAAAGGACTGTGTTCTGCTCTAAAGAGCATTACCAGGAGAATGGAAATTACTAGGAGAAAGAAATTTGAAGGCTGGGATTGTGGCTCAGTGGTAGAGCGCTTGCGTTGCATGCGTGAGGCACCGGGTTCGATCCTCAGCACCACATAAAAATAAATAAAGATATTGTGTCCATATACAACTAAAAAAATGTTAAAAATAAAAAAATAAAAGAAATTTGAATACATACTATAGATTTAGGTTGAGAGTTGGCAAACCAGGCCGTATCTGGCCTGCTCCCAGATTTTGTGCTACTTGAGAGCTACGAGTGTTTTGACATTTTTAGAAGGTTGGGAAAATATTGACTAGACTCTATATGACACTCTGGAACAGGTGAAACTCTAGAGATGTAAAAAGATCAGTGATTGTACACTTAAACATTGCTGGTGGGATTGCAAATTGGTGCAACCAATCTGGAAAGCAGTATGGAGACTGCTTAAAAAACTTGGAATGGAACCACCATTTGACCCAGCTATCCCACTCCTTGGCCTATACCCTAAAGACTTAAAAACAGCACACTACAGTAAAGCAGCCACTTCAATGTTTATAGCAGCACAATTCACAAT
>PVHX01008344.1:0-84235 GCA_004024805.1 Geosciurus inauris | reverse complement strand
CTGGAGCGGAAGTGCGGCGGGCTGTCTCCGCTGGGGTCTCTGGAGCGACTCTTTCCCTGAATTTGGGCACCCAAGTGGCTAGCGGCTGGGGCCGTGTGTCCACGGGAGCAACTGCTAGGGGCCCTGCCTGGTTGGGTGGGCGTTGGAGCCAGGTACCCCTGTAGAAGCAGGCCCCGCCCGGGGCGAGCCCTGGGCTGAGGCGCTGCGGCTGAGCTCCGCCGCCGCTTGCTGCTGGAGTCACTCTGCTTGTGGCAATGGCTGCTGGCTGGTGGCCCTGCTTACACGCGCAAGTGAAATTCCTGCCCGGGTAGCTGTATGATGATATCCAGAAGCTGGCTGGGAGATGGTATTTCCACAACTTCAACCTCTGGCTCTGGAGAGACTGACCACAGCGTCCGTCTAGGCCGCCATCTTGGAACCCCAATTTCACTCTTCAGAGATCCTTTACCACTCTTTATCCTAGGATTTACAAAATGTGGTCTCCAGACCACAACACCGGGGAGTTTCATAAAAATATAATTTTTTTCCATCTTACTCTACTAAATTTTTGTTTTAAAATTTCTGATTTAAACAGACCAGTAGATAAATATGATGCAGTTTGTGAACCATTGGCTCAGACTATGTTCTCTTTTTTTTGTGGTCTAGTATTAGCATGAGCATATAACACTCATTACATTTGAGGCACTTCATTTCTATTTTTGTATTTACTAATCAATAATGTACCATATTTAGGGAAACAACTCTTTCTTATGCATTTTTATACTCTCTGGTGCCTAGAATCAGATTCTAGGCTAGCTACTTATCAAAGATAAATTTATGAAGTATTATTTTTTGTAAAAAATGACTCTACCACTTGGATAGAAGTTTTATTTCTGAAAGGACTGAAAACTCATATGAGAGATGCTTTAGATCTACTAGAAAACAATGCACAAAGCTAAGGTGATTAGTGAGCATGGTGGTACATATCTGAAATCTCAGCTTCTTGAAAGGCTGAGGCAGGAGTATCACAAGTTCAAAGCTAGCCTCAGCAACTCAGTTAAACCCTGTCTCCAAATATAAATAAATAAATAAACAAAAAGATGAGGATGTGAATGTGGCTCAGTGTTTAAGTGCCCCTAGTTCCAATTCTTGGTAGACATACTTCTCCTTATTCCTACCAATAAGTACAGCTAAAATACCAGGAAATCATATACAAAACAAACAAAAGATTTTCAAGGAGAGAGGAAGGCATATTGCCTGGCTACCTCACTTGAGGAACAATAGGGAAGTAAATTTGCTGGATATGGGGTTTTCTTTCTTCTTTTTTTTTAAAATATTTTTTTAGTTGTAGACAGACACCTTTATTTTTATTTTTTATTATTATTTTTTTATGTGGTGTTGAGGATTGAACCCAGTGCTTCATACATGGGAAGTGAGCACTATACCACCGAGCCACAACCCCAGCCCCTTCTTTCTTTGTATTTACTGCTAAGTGCTAGAGAATTAATCAAGTTCCAAATAGCAATGCAAGAAGGGAAAGACATGCACAAGAATTGCCTTGTGTTAATAGTCAAAAAACAAGGGACAATCTAACGATAACTATACAACTCTAAGGAAATGTCATGGATAAAAACAAAAATTCTGACTCTACAGTCACCTTCATTGGCAAAGATAGAAGGGTATTCTAGACTTTCAAACTCATCAGGACACCATGAGTCACTCTTTGCTTCTGTGGGTGTATTGTCTAGAAGACCAGGTACAGAGCTGGGACTTCTATCCCTACACTACTGGTTCATTATTGTAATCTAGTATATTAACTATCTAAAAATGATCATTTTAGATACTTCCAAGTGTCAAAAAAAGCCACGTTTGATTAAATTCACCATGTGTAATGAAATTTCTGAGAAACTCTGGATAGAGGGGTGTTTCTTCACCATGCTGGTAGACTTTTAAAGAAGAACTTACTGCTAGCATCATACATAATAATTTAAGATAGAATTCTTTCCCCTTAGAAACACAAGGATGCTTGCATTTCCCAATCATACTCATACAACATAGTACTGAAGTTCTAAAAATAAGGCAAGAAAAGAAAACAAACAATAAAAAAAGACACATACACAGATATAGATTCAGATATATCTGAAAAACAAAGAAAACTAAGTGTATTTGAGAACATGTATAAAATCTAAGTAATCTATAAAGAAAATTTTATACAATGTATAACAAATAGATTAGCAAGACCACAGATACAACATGAATATTAAAAAATATATACCTATGTATTAGCATTGAAAACATGGAAACCAAAATCATAATACAGTATATTTTGCTAATACCAAGCTAATAAATGTATGATTTAACAAACTGAAAAGCAAATTTGACCAAACTTATATCCTGAAAACTACAAACTACTGATGAAAAAATTAGAAAAATATATTTAAAGACATATATTTCATAAACCAGAATATTTAGTACAGCAAAAATTTAGTTCTTTAAAATTATATATTAGTATAATTATTATTAAAAAGCTTAGCAAAATTTTATATGCATATAGATAAAATTCATATAGAAAAGCAAAGGAATTACAAGATCATTTTTTAGAAAAATAAAAATGAAATTTGAAAGAATGACTCTATCAAAAGATTAATACTGAACATAAAGATATAGTAGTCAGCATTGTATGATATCAGCAGAAGGATGTATACGTTAAAGAACCTGAATGTGGATCTACACAGGTATACAGCCAATTGATTTTTTAAAATTTGAAAAGTGAATTAAATGCAGGAAGGATAGTTTTTCAATAAATAGGGCTAGACCAAGTGGCCATTACAGGCAAAATAATTAATTGGAACCACAGGCAAACTTATATTAATTAATTAAAATATCTAAAAGTTATAAAGAAAACATAGACAAAAATCTACAGGACATAAGGTTTGGTAGAGTGTTCTTAGATATAGTATAAAAAGCATGATACATAAAATAAAAATTGCAGTTCAATTGATAAATTGAACTTCAACAAAAATATTAATATTTGCCTTGCTAAATCCTTGAAAAGAGGATGCAAAGTCAAATTATAGGTGGAACAAATACATGTGACAAGATGTCCCTATCTAGGATATATAAAGAACTCCTAAAACTTAGCAATAAAAAAGCAAAACAAAAGAAAACAAACAATACAATTAGAAATGTTGTAAAAGAAATGGAAATAGATTTTACCAAGATTATGCAGGTGACAAGCATATGAAAAGAGGTTCATCATCACTGGTCATTAGGAAAATGCAAATAAATACCATGATGAAATAATACTACACACATATTAAAACAGCTTAGTTAAAAATCATAATACTATATGCTGACATGAATGCAGAGAAACTGTTGGGAATATAAATTTGTACATCCACTGTCTTAATGAGTTCATAAGCAACTAAATATACTCTGAACATACAACCCAGCAATTACACTTCTGATCATTTAACCTAGAGAAATGAAAACTTACTTACACACACACACACACACATATACACACACTGTGCAAAGAAGATCACATCCAATAAATGTAAGCAAAGAAAATGCCCATTAGTTATCGAACCTATTGTACAAATATATCATGGAATATTACTCAGCAATAATTAGGAACTAATTATTAATATACAGTTTGGATGCATCTCAGAAGCTGCCTTTATCTGCTAAGACTGCCATAACAAAATACCATAAACTGGATAGCTTTAAAAAATGAATTTCATTTTGTTACAATTCTGGAGCCTGAAAGTCAGAGTGCCAGCATGGTGGGGTCTGGGAGGCATCTCATCCTGACTTGCAGATGGCATCTCACTGTGTGCATACATGGTCCCCATTGGTGTGTGCATGTACAGTGAGGAAGAGCAAGCTCACTGGTGTCTCTTCTTATAAGAATACTAATGCCATCATAACAGCCCACCTCCATGTGTTCATCCAAACACAATTACTTTCTGGAGTCTCATCTCCAAACACTGTCCTACTGGGAGTTGAGGCCTCTGTATATGAATTATGGCAAAATAAGAATATCCACTCTATAATAGGGGCAAAAATGTAAATGAAATAGCCAATCTCAAAAAGTCATATCCTACAAGTTTTCATTTACATGATAATTTTAACATGGCAACATTGTGGAGATAGAGAACACATTAGTCAATGATTGCTTAAAAGGGGTGGAGAGACAGTGATTAACAGATAATGAGGGGGTTATAAAAGGGACAACTTTTGTTCATGAAATAGTTCCAAATCTCGATTATCATAGCGATTACACAAACTTTCACAGATGTAGAATGATGTAGCACCATACATGCTCACTGTATTAAAGCCAATTTCCTTATTCTGATACTAACTAGTTACCTAAGAAGTAACCATTTGAAGAACCTGGGTGAAAAGTACATAGAATCTATTAGTTTTGCTACTTTCTGTGAGTCCATTACTTTTCAAAAATAAAAATTTAAAACAGAATAATAGCAACAGATGTGAGAAGACAGGTGAAGAACAGAACTACTTTTCTGGGGCACAGTGCAGAGCGAAGCTTGGGGATAATTGAAGGTAAATGACATTTAGAAATGTAATTTGCTACATTTGCTAGTGTTTGCTTCTGAGATTAGAATATGTTATATCCCAGTCAGATCAAGTAAATGATTTGAGAATTAGATAAATACAAGTAAAAGAAGATGCAAATCTTTATAGGAACACATTAGAATGAGAAGATAGATAATGCTATAGTTTTATTATGTTGAGCCGGGCACAGTGGCGCACGCCTGTAATTCCAGAGGCTCATGAGGCTGAGGCAGGAGGATCGCGAGTTCAAAGCCAGCCTCAGCAAAAGTAAGGTGCTAAGCAACTCAGTGAGAACCAGTCTCTAAATAAAATACAAAATAGGACTGGGGATGTGGCTCACTGGTTGAGTGCCCCTGAGTTCAATTTCTGGTACCCCTCATCCCCCCAAAAATGTGTTGAAATTCAATTTCCATTTTAAAAGTATGAAGAGTTGAGTCTTTTTTGATTCAACTGTTAGAGCTCTGCCTTCATCAATGGAATTAATGTAATTTGAAAAGAGTGAGTTCATTCCCCTTCTCTCTCTTGCCTTTCTGTCACATGATGACACATTAAACAGGCCCTTACCAAATGTCCCTTCGCCTTGATGTTGGACTTCCAGATCCAGAATTATGAAAAATATCCCATTTTCTACAAATTACTTACCCTTAGGTATCCTGTTGCAGTAATGCAAAATAGACTAAGACAGATACT
Source organism: Geosciurus inauris (assembly GCA_004024805.1). Taxonomy (NCBI): domain Eukaryota; kingdom Metazoa; phylum Chordata; class Mammalia; order Rodentia; family Sciuridae; genus Geosciurus; species Geosciurus inauris. Next base: position 78,988 of record PVHX01008344.1, on the reverse strand, counting down.
AAGGCAAGAGTCCTAAGATTTAAGGGAAGTGATGATGGTCTTTAAGTCAGAAAGAACTTCAGAAAAATACTGCCAAACCTTAGATAAGTCCCGAGGAGGAAAGCTGAGAAGCTTAATTTGTTTGCTCCAGACTTATTGAGGGGCTATTAGCATGTTCTCAGGACATTCATTATAAATAGATCCTCATTCTTTTCTACACTATTCAAGAAAAAGCCCCTAGATGTCAGATCCTTCAGTAAATAGATGTAAAAAGATTCAGTATAACTCTCTCAGCCTTTCACATAGGTGTATCCAGCCTCTATCAACCTGTCCAATGCATTTTGATGGGATCTTGAACCCTTCTCAGACATCACAGATTAGTTTCTGAGTATCTCATTTCCTTTGAACAAATACTATATGAATTTAAAAAGTCTTCTAATGAAAATGGAAAGCGTTAATTCCTAAGCACTTTCTTCCTTTGCCATTGTTTGCTGTGCTGCCTCTGTGGAGCAGATGGTGGGATGCCTGTGCCTTCTCACTGTGTGAACTGTCATTATCACTGTGTCACTGCTGAAGTGTTGCTTCCACCCTGTTTATTTCTTTCCCTCTCCCTTCATGTGCATTTCCCTTTCACGTGTGCCACAAATACCTAATATTCTTTTAGGCTTTTTTTCACCTTCTCTGGAAATCCTTCTTGATATGAAAAGGAAAAAAAAAATTAATGAGACTGTGATGTATGAGGTGAATTATGAAGTGTTAAAGTTAACAACTGCTTTCCTTAAAATTCTAGAGGCATGAATGTATTTTTTTTTTCTTCAGCAGTCATACCAGTGGGATTACTGCTTTTAAAAATTAAGATACTCAAGACAACCTCCCATTTTATGACACTGAAAGAAACAACCATTAAGATGCATTTTCTGTGACATGAATTCAACATAGAATATAAAGGTGACTTATTTAATTAAGTGGTATTGGATCAATTCTGATTCATAAATAGAATTGCTACCTTATGCATGCCTTTTGAGTCTTTCTCTAATCTGTCATCTCCTGAAAGTACAGTATTTGATACTAAACCTTATATTCTCAAAGATTTTTTCCTTCTCTTTAGTTCTTCTCTTAAATTATCTGACAAGTAATGAATGTATAAGATCTGCTGCTAGCAAAATTTACATGTTCTTTTGTGGAAGAATATTCTAAAAAATGGCATGTCTAATATGCATTGTCATTTTAAAGGGAAAATGCAGGCAATTTGAGATGAAAAGCTCAGTGTGTAGGACTAAAGAGGGTGTGCTGGAGATCATGAAAGAGAGTGGATGATACAGAACGTACTCAGAATCAAAATGAATAAGAGAAATGAGAACACATTGTGAATGTAAAGCCTATTTCTTCTCCCAAGCAAATTTAAAATTTACAAATTCTGTCATTTAACTGTCCTACTGGTATTTTCCATAGGAATGATTTGCTTAAGTAGATATATATATAAAGTCTTGTGCATATCAGTAATATTTATTCCTATTACACATTGTGTTACTTTTAACTTTGTATAAGGGATTTCAAAAGCTCTTTGTATCCTTTTAATAAAAGAGACTTCATTATGATAGTTATTATCTGTATGTATTCATGTTAAATTTGTAAACACTCAATGGAGCACAGTTTTTATTTTTTAGGTATCATAACAACTTCAATCAGTAAATAACAATAAATGCTACAAATTGACAAAGCACAGTTCATGCCCTCCATGTGATGAGCATCCATGGCAGTTTTATAAGCTAGATAAAATATGGGCAGTGCATGATGCAATGAAATCCACAGTGGATTTTTAAAAATACATGTAAAATATTAAAAATGTCAAGATTAAACTTCAGTATGAAGAAAATTCCACTTGTTCACTAGTATGACCACTTAACTAAGCGAATTTAAAATATGCATAATTTATTGCTCAAAAGTGGTTTAGAGTATACTTGTAGCTGTGCTTCATTGACTTGACTGATTTTTATGTCTTTGAAAGGCTCTTATTAGAAATCACCTTTGTAATGAATTATACTTTAAATTCTTAAGAAATAATAACTTTCAAAAAAGAAATGTGTAGACTTTTGTTATCCTCAAAGTCAAACATATTAAGATAAATTAGAAATTATTTATTCATTTAAATGTTATAAAAATTTAATTTGAAAAATCAATGTATCAAAAACACAGATAAAATATTCTAGTCTTATCTATCAAACTTAAACTGAGGTACATTTTATACAAATTTACTTTAAAAAATTTATATAACTTACCCAATTCTTCAATGTCATAAGTACAGAAGAGAATTTTCCTGGGCAATTACATCTCATTCATTTTCTTTTGCAGATTACATTTGTTCTTAATTATTTACATTTATTGCTGCTTCTCCTTTTAGCAAAATATTTATTGGAATTTTTTGTCAGTTATCTAATTTCTCTATTGTTAATAAGCAAAAACTTTAATTCTGGAATCACTGATCATTTAAGATAATTTGATTACAACCTATTTCTTGTCAACAATATATGATAAGGGGTTCAAATTACATTATTGTAAGAGGCAAAGCTATACGAATGGTTGGAAGGGAGTTGGGAGGAGAAATAAAATGATGGCAGGAGATTGCATGTTAACAATATGCACTAATATTTGTAGGAAAACTGTAATAATGAAAAAAGAAAAGATTTTAAAAATCAACTGTGTAGGAGGCCATTAGGCATTGAGAGGTATCACAGTAAGAAGGAGAGAGAATAGAAGCAGGTAGAGATGGCAGGGTTCCTTGAACAGCACACCTGGACTTGAAAGAGTTCTCAGGTTTTCTTTGAGTTGCTTCTCTTGAATATTTTTTTTTTCATTTTTTTAAAGTTGTAGATGGTCACAATATCTTTATACTATGTATTTATTTTTATGTGGTACTGAGGATTGAACCCAGTGCTTCACACATGCAAGGCAAGCATTATATCACTGAGTTACAACTCCAGACTTCAAGTTTTGAATCTTAATTAACTCAATCATAATAAATGCTGAAAATTGCATTTTTTCCACTTCCAAATTGTATCTGAAACTTTTAGTCTTCTTGCTTTTGTTTTCTTGGTTTGATACATTTCAATGAAATATTCCAAAGTGAAATGAGTGAATTCCTTTCACTTCTTCATAGAGATGTATGGAAGTTTATTAGTAGATATGTTCCATGAGAAAACCAACTCTTTGGCATTTTACTTAAACCATAGCTTTTTATCAATCCTGATTAATCTATTGGAAATGGATCCTCAATCTTTCTCATAATATATTCCATGAATGGGAGAGCACAAATAAAATAGTCTCTTCATTATCTACATCCCTGAATATATTATTTTGGGGAAATAATTCCCTATTTACAACCTCCAGATAAACATATCTTTTTTTCTTATGAATTCTGTTGTCTTATTTGAGAAGTATTCTAAAGAATTTTTGTAATATATCAACAACAGTAAAACTCAATCATGATAGTTGTTTTCAATCTACTTTCTTTCTTGGTTGAGATGTCACTCAACTTTTAAACTTTTATAGTAACATGTTAGTCTGCTTTTCATTGCTGTGACGAAAACAGCTAACCACAGCAACTCAGAGGAGAAAATGTTCGTTTTCGTTCACAGGCATAGAGGTCTTAGTCCATGGTTGACTGACTTTTGAACTGGATCTGAGATGAAGCAGAACATCATGGTGGAAGTGTATGGTGGAGGAAAAACTGCTCAGTTCAAAGCAGCCAGGAAATAGAAAGAGCGAGAGAGAGAGAGAGAGAACACATGAGTACATAAGGAACAAGGGACAAAATACTTAATCCCCAAAGGCACACACTCAGTGACCTACTTCTTCCAGTCGTGCTCCACTGGCCTACAGTTATCACCCAGTAATCCATTCAGATTATTAATCCATCAAGTACATCAATCCACTGAATAGTTTGCACTTCTCATAATCTAATCATTTCACCTCTAAATGTTGTTACATTGTCTAATGATCTTTTGGGGGATATCTCATATTTAAACCATAATAAATATGATTTGGTTTGAGCTTAAATTTTATCAATGTAATTTTAATTGGATCTAAATAATATGTTTATAAATTTCATTGTTTTATCTTTTTATTAGTGTGTGCTTTATCTTATACAATAAAGTTAATTCAAATTTGTTTTTAATGTCCACATGCATACAATTGAAATGAAAATAAATAAATGAAAATAATTCATCTTGGAGTGCCATTTGAATTTGCTTCAAAACTCTTCTTAGGGTACCCTAACACTCTGAATACTAATGTATTTTTTACAATTCTGTAAAAAATTACTACTTGACTTGGTGTTTTCTTGTCTTGCCTAGAAAGCAAATGTATTGGTATTCGACTGCTACTCTAACGAATAATCACAAATTTAGTGGCTTAAAAAACACAAATTAGTAACCTCACTATTTTACAATCTGATATGCAACACTGGTTTTACTTGATTAAAATCAGTATGTTGGCTGACTGCAGTCATTTTGAGAGACTCTAGGGGAAAATCTGTTCCAATGCATTTTCAGATTCTAGAGGCTTCTGACTGCCCACTTCCTTGACTCTTGATCTTCCTCTTCTATTGTCAAAGACAACAGCTTCACAGTCTCTGCAACTCAACTGAAGTCATCACATCTCTCTGTAATTACAACTGGGAAAGGCTTTATGAGGAACCATATAAACTGGGCTCACTGTGATAACCCTTGATAACATCCATGTTTCAAGGTCCTTAACTTTAATCACATCTGCTCTGCTTCTTTGACACACTCATGTAAGAAATGTATTTACAGGTTTTGGGGTATTAGAATTCAATTACCATTGTGTGGCCATTATTTTTCCTACTCCAGCATAATATAGTTGACCCTCTATATTTGAAGGATCTATGGCCATGGATACAATTAGTCATGAGTCAAAAATTATTTTTATGTTTTCAATAATAATAATAATAAACTATCTAAAAAATTGTGTCTGTACTGAAAATGTACATACTTTTTATCCTGTAGTTTAAAAAATGGTGCATTTCCTGAGTTGGCTAATAGTATAACTCCCAACTAGCCAATTCTTTCTTTTCTGGGCCTCATATTGAAAATTGTATTTCTGAACCACAATGTGTTTTTTGAAAGTATTTAACTGATTTCGTTGCAAGACTTTCAATCTTTTTTCAAATGATATTCTTTTTCTTTATTTTCAAAATAAATATATGATGCTGTATCTCATAATCCAGTTCTCTACTTTTGGGGAACTGTCCTTTACTAGTGGACTAGCAGCATTTATTAGCAACACTCATCAGTCTATGATAATGAAAAAACAGCTTTAAAACATTTATTTTGAAAAGAAAGCCCTGACAGATTAGCTTTCAATGGAGAAATAGGGGCATCACAATTAAAATAGATAACCATTATGAAAAAATTAAACACTATTATTTTCCAGGCAGCAATTCCTAAATAGAAACTTATTTTTTTAATGTTTGATATACTATTGAATGTTGTAAAACAGAGAACTCTGAAACTGTAGCAATTGTTTAAGAATAAAAATGAAAAAATGCTGCAGAAGATTGTATATCTTTAAAATGCAAGAAAAACAGTGTAAATGTGTGCAACAAAGAGAAAGAGAATATAGGAATGTTGCCTAGAATACAGAAATGATAACAGGTTTTACAAATAGGTATCTAGTGTATAGATAGGTAGGTAGAGAGAGAAATTCCATCCTAAGTTTTCTTGGTAACTCAGATTAATAAAGTAACTGAAAGTATTATTCACTCATTGAAGGCTAATTCTATCACTAGCACTCTTTTTTTAAAAAAAATTACTTCTAATTAGTTATACATGACAGCAGAATGCATTTTTGACACATCATACATACATGGCATGTAACTTCTCATTCTTCTGGTTGTACATGGTGTAGAATCCCATCAGTGGTGTAGTCATATATGCATATAGGGTAATAATTAACCATCTATGTGAACTAATTATTTTGTTAGTGTTCTTAGGTGAAAATAAATAAAATGAATTGGATACATAACCTACTTTTAGTAGAATATGACATACTAGAAAGGAGTGAGTATACATGGTAAATTAGAACTACTTAGTGTTACAGGAGTCTAGAGAAGTAATTATACCTGGAAAGATCAAGAAAAACAAATTGTGGCTTTTAGTTAATAGAAGTGAGTCATCTTGAAGCATAAAGAGAAAGAAAATCGAGAATGAAATAGCAGAAGAAAAAATGCAGTGATAATAAATACAATAGAGCATCTGCCTGCAAATATAGATAAAGGGTGACTATTAGGAAGCTTCAGGCCACAGTAACAGAAAATTATATTCAAGCTGGCCAAAATAATGAGTTTTTCCTTTCCCATAACAAGAAGACCATAGGTAAGCAGATTGCAGTGAAAGGAACTTGGTGTTTCAATTATATTTCTTTTTAGTTCTCTTAGTTCTTTGTCCTTCTCAACAAGTAGGCTCTGTCTTCAAGTAGGTCCCCTCCAGGGATACAAGATGAAAGCTATCAGTCCCTGATGAATTATACCTATTTGCTATTTATCTCTGGAGGAAATGAGTTGGCAAAGTCCTTACCCAGCTATGAAATATAAATTCTTTCTGGTTTCCTTGTCTCAACTTAAATTTCTTGATCTACCAATGATAGTTTCACTCTGCTATTCTCACACTGATTTGCTTAGAGACTAAAAAGAGCCATTCCATGAATTCAATAAAATGGTAGGCATTTGATTAAAAGTGGAATTTTGTCAAATAGAAGGTTTTCATATTTATATAGCACAAACATTATTTTCATCTAGGATAGTTTGCAGGTACAGCTAATTTGAAAAACCAAGTAGAGGAGTTTTGGTATATTCTTGAATACAACAGCATGGCCCAAATAGAGTGATAATTCCAAAATATTAACATAAATATTGAGTAAAAGATAAACTAGAATCAGTAGGGTGAGGCTGTGTAACACAGAAGTAATGATGAAGTCAGAATTAAGCAAGGGGCTGAAAAAATCAAGATGAGGCACAGATGCAAGACATTTTATGGAAAACAATGTGAGAAGTTTGGATAAGCTTTAAGGACAAGGGAAAGTAAAAGATGATGTAGTTGACCGACAAAATGATAATGCAATTATTAAAGATAGGTATCCCAGAAAGAGGGGGTATCTGGGCAGCAGAAAATATAAATATTGACTCATTCATTTAAAGAATCAAAGGATATTCTGTTACAGAAATTCCATAGTCTTAGAAGATAAGGAATGGAAAAAAAATTAGGAGAAATGGTATCAGAGCAAGATGGTTTTCAAAAAAAAATGTGAAACCTTGAGCAGTATAGAGGAGAAAATAAGAGAATTTTTTGATTGTGAAATAATCCATAAAATATTAAAAATGTTTCTTACTACTCTTCTTAATGATGACTGTGTTAGTTGGTTTCTGTTGCTGTGAAAAAATATCTGAGAAAATAAACTTGGAAGGAGGAAAGATGTATTTTGATGCATGGTGTCTGAGGTTTCAGTACATGCTTGGTTCCATTTGCTTTTGAGCCTATGGAAAGGTAAAACATCATGGCGGCAGGAATGTGTGACTAGTCACCTCATGGTAGCCAGAAAGAACAGAGAGACGGGGCAGAGGCAGAGGCAGAGACAGAGACGGGAAAGGTTCTACCCACAATGACTTACTTCCTCCTACTACGTTTCACATCCTAAAATTTTTATTTCCTCTTAATAGTGGTACAGCTGAGAATGAAGTCTTCAACATGTAAGTTTTGGGGACACTCCAGATTCAAACTATAAATGTATAGTTTTTAATAGATAAATACAACATAACATTGTCTTACTCCATTTAGGCAGCTTAATACCAAATACGAGTTGGTTTATAAACAACAGAAATTTATTTTTCATAGTTCTGGAACTTGGTAAGTCTAAGATTATGGAACCAGTCGATTTGTTGTCTTGTGAGGACATACTTTTTGGTTCAAAGAAAATGCCTGGTGCATAGAAATCATTCATGGAGTTCTAGCATGGTGAAAGGGGCATGAGAGTTTTCTTAAGTTTTATAAGAACAGTAATCCTACTCATAATGACCTAATCCCTTCCCCAAAGCCCTATTTCTAAATCCAATCACATTGGTGACTACATATCAACATATGAATTTGTGACGACACAATGATTCACACAATAGCAAATACATACTAAATGTAGAGAAAAAAATTGTAAGTTTATTCTGAGATTTCCAAAAGAAAATAAGATTGTTGGTCTCTTATTTAGCTTAATTTTGTATTTGTATCTCTTTGCTTTCATGGAATATTTTAATTCTAATTACAATAACATAATTACCAACTTTCCTTATTCTCAACATGCATACAATAATTTTAAAATAACAATACCAATTTGTTCTCCAAAAACAAGAGTTAATAAAGCAAATTTGAATCTTTTGTCTTTAGAATTTATTTATAAAAATTTGTACAGCTAACACCCATAAAGCATACTTCTCTTTTGTTATTGCATAAAATCTATGTACAATTAGTGTCATATATTCCTACTTGAATTTTCATGAGGAAAAAATTTTAATTCATTTTTTGTTATAGTTATATAAAACATTTAGATAAAATGTATGTAAATATTCAGGACCCAAATTATAGTTTATTTTTTTAATATTTTATTTAGTTATAGATGAACATAATACCTTTATTTATTTTATGTGGTGCTGAGGATCGAACCCAGTGCCTCACACATACGAGGCAAGCGCTCTACCTCTGAGCCACAATCCCAGCCCCTATAGTTTATTTTTATTAAGAGCCATGCAACTTCTAAATATATAAATTTATTTGTTTACTTCATCCTCCTAGGCAAATTCCTTTTAGTTTTTAGTTTGCTTAAATTTATTCCTTTTGAAAATACAAGAAAATGGATATGCATATATATATATATATATATATACACACACATACATAAATAATTATACATGTTTTATCCCTGCTTTAAAGACACTTAGAATACCTTTGGCATATATTGAAGATTGTTTTTTACTCAATGATCTCTCTCTAAATGTATCTGTGTATATATATATGTGTGTGCATATATATATCTCCATAATACTCCATGAGATCCTTCACATTAAATTTTCAGCAGCACTGTATAGATATACTGTAGTTTATGTAGCTAATCCTTTCTTGAAGGGCTTTTGAATGACTTACTTTTTGCTGTTAAAAATAGGACTGCCACACAAATGTTTTACATATGTAACTTCATAAATTGACTTGGAATGGATTTCAGAAATGGTAATTCTTGGTCAAAGTAATATTCATTTGAAATATTTTTAGACAAGGGTGATGGAATATGATGGTCATAATAACCCTAACTTTATGTATGACTGCATATATGATGTGATTCTATACAACTTACAACTAGAGAATTGATATGTTATCCTCTATCTATGTACAATGAGTCAATTTACACTATCAACATATAAGCCTAAATAAAACAAGAATAAAAATTAAAAAAAAATATTTTTAGATATTTTCGAATGCCTTTATAGTGGAATATATATCAATAGGATATGGTCTCAAATTTAGATTCATCATATAGATACATGGAGAGTATCTCAGTTTAGTTTTAATATGAGTTTCTTACTTTGAATGAAGTCAAGCACATATTTCTGTGTATAAAGATCATTTGCCTTTTCTTTTCCTATTTATACTTTATTTGATGATCATTTTTGTCTTTTGACAAAATTGTTTGTCAAAGTTTTATCTTAGGCATAATAATCCTTTCTTTTATTTGCAATTTTTTATTTGTTTTGTTTTTCTGTTCTTTTCCCCCAGTTCTGCCTTTTGTATCTTCTTAGTAGTAGCATTAACCACATTCATCAATTTTGCTTTCTTGTCCATCATCATGATAAGTATTTTCCTTCCTAAATACTTAGGAAAAAAATAAACAAGCAACAAACAAATTGATTGTCATTTTAATTGGATTGTCTAAATTCATAAATTAAAGGATATATTTACAGAAGCAGAGTACATGTTATATTTGGGCAGAATACTTTTATTTCCTAAAAAAAGTATTTTATAATTTTCTTGTATTGTTTTCCACATGATTTCTATATTTATTTGGAGAGTTGTTTTCTAGTTTTTTTAAATAACTACATTTCTACTATCATATTTTAATAGATTACATTTTTTGAAATATGGAGGTTCTTGATTTTACTAATTGATGTTCTTCTACGAAACTGCATTTTCTTGTCTATAGTATTTTCTCATGGATTTCATTTGAATTTTCAAAATATTTACAGCTAACATCTCTTAACAAAGATCATCTTACATTTTTCCCATTCTAATGTTTTGTTTAGTTTGGTTTGGTGGTACTGGAGAATGAATTCAGTGCTCAGCACATGCTAGGCAAGCATTCTAACATTGAGCTACATCCCAGCATTTTTTTTTTTTATCTATTTTTTAAATTTTATGACAGGGTCTCACTAAGTTGCCTGGCTTGCCTCAACCTCCTGACTCAACTTGCTGAATAGCTGGGGAATTACCTTGCTTAATCTTCCTGTCTCACCCTCCAAATTCAGCCTACTAAGTAGCTGGGCTTAGAGTTTATGACATCATGCCTTGTCTCTATTTCAGTGTTTTTTCATGTAGTTGCATTGGCTGCTACTTTCAAATCAAGGCTGTGTTTAATTGAGACATTAGAGAGGTATCCTTCACATGTTCCTAAGTAAACTCTAAAATCTCGTCATTATGGAATAATTTCTTGAACACTTCATTTTTTTTCATGGTCTTATTTTGTATAAACTTCCCTCTGACCGGTGTCAGTTCTATTTGTTTCACAAGTCTAACCAGAGAGTTAAGTTTTAAAGATTATGAACAATGTAAATAGATCTGAAGAAAGAGCTTGGCTATATTCTCCACTCATCAATTGTCTTCTCTTCACATTTTATTTTCCTGAGCATCTATTATTTCTGGGTGAGCATCCAAGACCCATTTTGCTTTGTCTCTTGTTTAATTTTGAAATACAGTCAAGTTCCACATAGTGATGTTTTTCTAAAAATGGGGTAGTGCTATAAAGTGTTATAATGCTGAAAGTCTAGATAGATTAATGTAACACAGTTTGTTTCCCAGTATTTCTCTATCCACAATGGAAATTATAAAGGCATTTTTGAATTTAAAAATGTATTTTAGATAAAAGCAGTAATAATTAAATAGAGGAAAATATGGATACAAAATAGATAATCATCCTCTAGTTTTTGAAACAAAATAGAAAATCTTAGGTTACAAATTGAGACACTAAGGTATCGCTCTCTTGTGAAAATGTCAATTTTTCATTGCAATTCTTTCTCTTTATCAGACATTAAGCCTAAAAATGGAAAACAGAAGTAACCTTATTATTTTTTATCATTGTCAAATCAAACTTCCTATGCTGCAGTGAACCTAAATTACTAAAAGTAATATTATGGGATGGGTAATTGAATAGGTGTGAGCAAATGTATCCCAGTGTTATGGCCTCACATTAAGAAGTGACTTTTCATGCCCCTGGAAGTGTCATTTAATTAATACTTGGCCTGTGTTTGATGGCCTCATTGGCATCTTCTACTTGTTGCAAACTAAAATTACCTTTCTAACCTAAAAATAATATGCAATATAGTTCCTTACTAATCTGCTATTTAAATGATTTATTGGAACTATTTGACTTAATAGTAATACTTAATTGATCATAAAATTTAAAAAAAACTTATAGATGTTGTTTATTTTATGAAACTGTACCATTTGGAGTCATTTTTCATGGCTACAACATTGATCACATTATATGAGGCTCAAAAATCCCTCATTAACAGTGACAAATTGCCCTTCAACCACTGGAGACTTTTATCTACTTTCTGATCATCTTTTACTTTTTCTTCTGCCTCTTTTTTAAAACTTTCTCTTCTGCCCTATATATTTTCTCGTCTTTGTTCATTTGTCTTTTTTTCAGCTTGTTTTCCTTTTTCAAATCTTCTTTGTGAATATTTATCTTCAAATTCTTCTAGTAATTAATTTAAAATTACTGTGGTGGGTGGTATTTTTGGTTCAATATATTAAAGAATAAAAATCAACACTAATAATTATGGTAAACAAAAAAAGAAAACTGAGAGGCCAGAACATGTTTCTTTGAAAGATAGAAAGCAAGGACATGAGCTCAGGTGAATTAAGGATACAGGGGAAAATGCTGTAGGGATTTTGCCAGGAACTGCTGTACGAATACTGACTTTAGTTAATGGGGATTTAATGAATTTGGTGGATTCTATACATTTGTATGTTAGCATCAAAATGACATCAGCTTCTCTGCTAAAGAAAGGGCAAAACTTCTTTTATAATAAGGGTATGCTAGTACTTGTGTTGATGCTATACGATGATTTTCAAATTAACCTGCTCTGAGAGTTTGAGTTTTGGTCCTTCTAGTATTTTATAATAGAGGAACTCCCAGAGGAATCATTAAAAATGATTCAATTGTGTTAATCTGAACAAATGAAAGAATCTAGAAATCATTTCCCCAGGAAGTGTTTGTAACTCCACAAATAGCACAGAGCAAAGCAAAATCATTTTAGATCATCCTGCATATTTAGAATAAAATGACCTTAACAGTATGAAATGTAGATATTAGAAAATAACCAGTTATAACTTTGATTGAAATATCTCAAATATTTTTCATGTCTAAGTCATAAATGCTTTATGTTTTTCCTTAATTCTGCAATTCTTATGTTTTAGCATTCTTTAATCTAAGATAAGTTTGATAACTAACAAATGATAACTAGCCTACAATAACCTATGAATTAAAAGCTTGGTAAGTTTTTTTTAAAGATGAGTCCAATACTTATAGTGGTTCAAAAGTTTAATAATTTGGTCAAACTTTTAAGTGATTTCTTAACTATTAAAATTTTTCACATGAATCTAATGAAGGGAATACAGGCATATGTTTAAAAGGAATAGAGGATAGTAAAAATTAAATACTACAGGAGAAAATATTTTAAAAATTTAGTTACTATTAATAGCAATATAATGAGTAAAAAATTTTAACAAAAATCCACCCAGTAATAAATTGTGATTAAATATGCTATGAAATATTTGTCATTATCTTTTCCTCAGATTTTTATTGGAAAAACTCAGTTGTTAGCTGAGATTTCAAGAGTTCCAGTGCACTTCAAATAATATTTTCTATGTTTTTAAAAGTAATTTTATTTTAGTTTTCCTTTTTTAAACCTTACATTTTCTTTTATTTGGGGAAACTTTGATTCATTTATAAGAACTAAAATCATGGCTGTTAAACTATAAAAAAAATTAAATCCAAAATGATAGATGATAAAATTAAAGTTAATAATATGTTCCTTGAATTAAATCTAACCATCTATTATATAATAATGGAATGATAAAAATAGTAAGTACTATCTTCTGTATTAATCATAGTTAATGATGATGAATCAAAAAGTTCAGAAATATTTTTGATATATTCTCAATTTTACTCTAGATGGTTTATCACAACAAATATTTTGTCTTCATTTTTTTCAAGAGGTTATTTCAAAATGCCATATAAAATACTAAAGTTTGGGCTAGGGATATAACTCAGTGGTAGAGTGCTTGCCTAGCTTATGTGAGTACCTGGGCTAAATATCAGCATGGAAAAAATAAAAATGAAATAAATAAACTACATTTTATGCATTGATTATCAAACAATTGAATATATCTGCTTCCTCTTTAATGTGAACATGTTTTCCTTTTTCACAATATCTGATAGAAACACATTTATTTTTCTATTATCTTTGTATTCTTAATTGGCAACTTTCATCAATTATATCCTATGATTTTCTATTTTAAGGCTATAATTTTGTCCAATGAAAATACAAAAATATCTTCTAGTCTTTGATCATAAAATGACTTAACATCTTAAAACTATCAATTCGCATTAATGTGTGAGAATTAATTTTTGTTCAGTAGGGATCTGTTATGGGTCAAATTGTGTTTCATTCCAAATTTTTACGTGAAAATCATGAACCCCAGTACCTCAAAGGGGGACTATATTTAAAGATATGATTGTTAGAGGTGTTACTAAGTTCAGATGAAGTCCTCAGAGTGGACCCTTTCATGATTTCACTCTTAATCTATAGGATGGTAATATGAGGACCTACAGAGACACACAAGGTATATATACAGGAAGAGGAAGAACCTTGTGAGGCAGCGGAGAGAAGGAGTTGTCTACAAGCCAACTAGAGAGACTCAGGAGAAACGAAACCTTCCTATACCTTGATCTTGACTTCCAGTCTCCAGAATAGTGAGAAAACAAATTTTTTTGGTTTTGAAGTCCCCTTGTCATGGTTTTTTTTTTTTTTTTTTTTTTTTTTAATGGCAGCCCCAGAGAAAACAGTACAGGATTCATGTACTTGACCACTGTTGTAAAACAGTTTACAAAGATCAGGGAAAATATCTGAGAGATGATCTTTTATGTTATTGATTTTCCCTGGAGTTTTTCATCTTTATTTTTGTTATTCTTTTCCATTGTTCCATCCTCAAAAATTTATGTATGCTATTTCTTAATTTACCAAGTTGCTTCGCTCCCACAGGTCACATCCTTTTGGTCTGTATAGATAAGTCTAGGTCTATTGCAGAGCCCACTCCTTGAATAGAACATCTTCACTCTCTTTCTCCTCCTTCTCCTCTTCCTCCTCCTCCTCCTTTTTTCAGTAGCACCAGAGATTGAACCAAGGCCTTGTGAATTCTATGCAAGCTCTACCACAGTGCTACACTTCCAACACTTGTCCCTGATCCTCCTTATTCATACACATCATTTCCTGAAATCCATGCATTCCTCTTTCTTGATTTCCAAATTTGTTTCACTGAAATATACTTTCAAATAATTTTCAAATAAAATATTTGGGTATGCAAATTTTCCTTGTCTTTGCAGATTAGTAAGATATTTCTTTGGACATTTGTGGATGCTTTGGTAAGATAAAGAGTTCTAGGTTAAAATATATCCTGTAGCAATTTGCTTAAGTTCTTTAGCATCTAATTAAACTGTTATGTGAAATGTCTGATTTGAATAAAAAAGAGCTTGATTCTGGTAAGAAAATTTCAACATAAAAAGTATCTGTGTATAAATAATATCCAGTTTCTCTGTAGAACAGTCTAGGGTTTTCTTGGGTTCAGACTCAAAGATATGTGCATGTGTTCTAGGTGTCATTTGAGATAGAGTTAGGGGTTATAATACAAGAATGAGGATATATGCAATGTGAAGGTAATATAATGGAAATGTCATGTCATTAGTTTCCCTATTTATGTGTAGATCTTCAGTTAGTCTGGTTTTCATCTCTGTTTCTCATTTCTATCATAGTACTCATGGATTGGAGATCAGAGCTTTTCCAGTGTCCTGTTTGGCAGATTACTTCTCAGTATTTCTGTAGCGATTTGTTCTTTCCTTTATCCTCATTAGTTAGCAAGTGTGTAGGAGGTAAAACCTGAAACTTTGCTTATAAAAAGTTCTTTGAACTATTTAGGTGGATAATCTGAGAATATAACTCATATAGCCTCAAAAAACCCCAGAAGACTCAAGAGTATCTCAAGACTGAAAACACTTTACTCAAACTGTCACATGCAGATAAAAAATGTCAGTGTAAATTTTATAGGGAATTTGAAAAAAGAATTCCAAATTGGTTAATGAAAAATACAAGCATTTTAGGAGGAATAACAGTAATAATAACAGAGAAATAAGAATAAGTAGGTAAGTCATGGAGACAATAACTGTTTTCTATTTGTATACTTTGAATTTTACTTATGGGGTCCCAAAGATAATCTTCTTTTTTTCTATCCAGAATTTCTATAGCTGCCTTTAAAATGGTAATTAATTGATTCAGTGATAAATTAAATCTCTACAGGATTAAAACAAGGAATAGAAGAAGGATATTTGGAAATGTTGCATTTATTGTGTTTAAACTTAATGATTACAATAGCAAAGAAAGAACAAACTAAATTCTTCTATTGTGAAATTTCCTCTATAAAGTTTTAACCACCATGAAATTGATAAAATATGAAGTCCATTGTTTAAACATCCAGCATTGTTTTCTATCTATTTCAAAATTGTTCATATTAAATAAGAAGGATCTTTGTTGTTGTTAAGAGCATTAAAACATCTTTCTGCCTCAAATCATTAAAAATAATACTATTCTGTCAAATTTTTAGGCTTCTTTGCACTGCAGCAGTGCAAGGAATCCTGGTGGAGACCCAGCTCATCTGCATTTTGATATTGGCTGGACTCTTTGTAGTTCTGTTGATCTTGGGCAAAGTTTAGAAACCCTTTGGGATTCATTTAAGTACTTTATTTGAATATTTAGGAGTTAAGCAATCAGTGTTCTGTAAGTTAAAGATAATGTGTTAAAGTATTATTATTAGCATTCAAGATTTTTTTGTTGAAGCAGATCATTTTTAGTGTTTGCAAAATTTCCAACATTTTTTAATTTTCCCAAGTATAATGCCATGATTTCTTAGTGTTAATAAATCCAGAACAAAATAACATGTAATTCATTATGAGAAGCTTTTCAGTTTCTGAGTTCAGAAAAGAGAAAATACCAAGGTATCAAATCTGATTAATGTGTGCTTTCAGCACATGATCTAACTATTCAACTTAGCATATGTGATGTTGCTTAATGATCAAAGTGTTTGTGCTTCTTTTTGACTGTAAAAAAATAATGATCCTTCATTGTAATAAAATATTCTGGTATTGCATAGTCTGTGTTTTATAAATTACTCTACACACACTCTGTGTCAATTATAGGCCATAGAATAAAAGGTAACACTTCAGTTTTCAGGTTGAATCATTTATTTGGAGCTCACTGATGTGTTCTTAATTCAATTTGAAGTCTCTCCCACCCACAGTTTGTGAAAAGAAAGATGCAAACATTTTTCTTCATTGGCAGTGGCTGGAGAATGCATCAACCTGACAAATATTTTCCAGAAAGAAAAACAATTAAAAGAAAAAAGAAAATCTTGCAAATCATCAAATCTTCCCCAAGAAAAAATTATCATAGCAATATTTATTTCATGTCTTTTATCTCAAAGGAGTCTCCGAGCACTTTAGAAATGTTAATGATGATCTGCTTATGTGAGATTCACATCTCCTGTCACTGAAAGAAAATTGTGCTTAACAGTGCATGAGGGTGACAGACCCTGAAGAAAGCTCTTCTGGATTTATAACTGCATCATAAGACTGAAAGGGGAGTGCTGCTTATTCCAAAGTTCCCATGCTAGAATCTGTGTCCATCACAGAGTCTAACACATGGGATCCCTGCATATGGACATTGTGATGGATAACATAATATTCACCTGCTCTCAGATTGAAGTATTGATAAGACATCAAGAGATGCTCTGCCTCATACCATCTGCTAATGGAGATGATGTTATGCCTGTTAATAAGAACACTGATAAACATTTATATATATTTACTGTGCTCATACTGATTAACATCACTCTGCATTTTTGCATATATACAAATCTGAAAGTTCTGGGTCCTATATTATATAGCTATAGAATGGTATAAACATAAATATTTCTAAAACAGAAAAAAATGTTTATGTGCGATCTTGGAATATCCTTATATAGTATATGGGCAACTCAGACAATGATGTATTACAAATTCTACAATGATAAGCAACATTGTACAATTACAAACAGGTGGGAAGTTTTATGAATACCTACATATATATCCATGTGTATGAGTATATTTATTGTATATTAAGTAGTGTTTCCATGTTTCAGTTTATATCAGAAGCTATTATTTACTTGACAGTCACCTATCATTAAAAATGGAAAGAAAAGTCTATATGAAAATATATTCAAGGATTTTTTTATTCCATTCATTTTCTAAGCTATTTTATCACCAAAGGTTATTCATTCAAGTCTTCATTCATTTAGCAAGCACTTATTTGGTAATTTCTAGACCCTATTCTAGGTATTAGGCATTTAAAGAGAAATATGGTGTATTCCTCATGTTCAGGGAGAAATAAATATAAAAATAGTAAATTGTGCCCCATACAAACATTAGATAGGCAGTCCATAATTCTACAATATGAAGCTAGGGTAATTTTACAGAGAAGGCAATAATTGAATTAGGTATGGAAGACTGAGAAGATGTTAGACAAAGCAAGCATTCTTATCCAGGTTCTAATTGTAAAATTAGGAATTATATCTAGCACTGATTAGCATAAAGATGTGCCCCAGCAGTATCAAGTTCAAATGCATCCAACAGATTATTAGCTTCAACAAAATATAAGAAAAGAGACATACTGATGCACACTGCATCCCTCCCACACTCAAACATACCTGGCTAGAACTGGCCTTAAAAGAGGTTCTTCAAAATAGGGTGCTTTGATTTAAGATCTATAGTACTTCTCCATGCCATATGCCCACTTACCTTCAGGTACCACTTAAAATCATACCAATGATCCATTTTAACTTCTGTATGGAAGCATCTTTTTTTTCCTGTCTCTTATTCTTATCTGATAATGTAAAGTATATTTATGGACATCGTCATCAAGCACCTTCCATCACATATGTTCTTTCTACCAGGCAGCAATATAATTTAGCCACAACTCACAACTCTGTCTTTGATGAAAATGACCATATTTCTTCCAGGTTCCAACAAGGAACCTTTGCTTCCAGTACTCTCCTTTATCCCTTTGTTGGGTTGCAAATTGACCAGGTATTACCAGGCAGGATTGAAATCTCAAAAGAAAAAAGGAACAAAATACAGATAGATGTTATGGAGTTGAATTGTACTTCCCCCCAAAAGATTTACTTAAATCATAAACCTGGTACTTTAGAACATGAAACAGAATGTTCACATAGGTAACGGAGTTGAAATGAAGTTCTTAGAATGGACCCTAATTCAATATGAATGCTATCATTTTAAAAGGGAAAATTTGAACATGCATAGAGGGAAATGCAGGGAAATTGTTATATAAATTTGAGGCAGAGATTGGAGTGATGCATCTACAAAGGCAAAAATTTACAGCAAACTACTGAAGTTAAGAAAGCCATAACACAAATCCTCCCTTATAACCCTCTCACACACAAAATGCGCCTTGCCAACACCTTCAAATCAAATTCCTAGCCTCCAGAACTATAACACAATAAATTTATATTGTTTCAACCATCCTGTTGGTAATTCTTTGTAACAGCCCTGAGAAACTATTATTGCAGATGACTAGAATTCCACTTCCCTTTCCTCAACATGGTTTGCTACTCCATATTATAAAAACAAATATCTTCCTTCTCACTGGTTGTAAAGATGTAGATGTGGCAGGTACTATGTTTTATATAATTTAATGAGGTCTGACACTGATTTTCCCACTTTATGATGGTGCAAAAACATACCATACCACCATGCTGTTTATACTTTCAAATATAGTTTTCAATAAATTTTGAAATGTTCATCCCTTTATTTAAAATAGGCTTTTTGTTAGATGGTTTTTGCCTAAGGATAATGTAAGTATTCTGAGTACATTCAATGTAAGCTGAAGCTAGGTTTGGCAGGTTACATATATTGAGTATTTTTGATTTACAATGGGTTAATTAGGACATACCCAAGATAAGTTGAGGAGCATCTATAAATTTGTGTTTCTTTGCCACTCTAACCAATTGTTTTGCACTCTGCAGGAGTAAAATTAATTTTTGTTAAATGCATTTCAATTATAAAAATGCACTGAAGTATTGAATAAAATAATTTTTCATTTTATAAGAGGAGAAAAACAATTAATGTAAACAGTCATGAAAAAATAAAATCATTTACTTCATTTTGTTTAATCTATAATATAGCTACATATATGCTAATATTTCCCCCAAATCATTAGTATTTATGACCATGAACTTTCATTGAAAATATTGAAATATTTTATAGAAATACCTTAATGCCTATGCATTTATAATTTAATGACAGCTTGTTTATTCCATGAATATTAATTATGATTTTACTCACTCCACATTAATATGACCAAAAGTACAATTCTGATTATCATATTGTTTTATATTACATCATAATGCTTTTTTAGCAACAATTAATCTAATTTCATTTATAATACATGCATACAAGCAAAACTACGAATTAATTTGAAAGTTAGTAGTTAAATATATCAAAACCACAATGCTACAGACTAATAGGCCCTTCTAGCCAATGAATTGTTTGTATTATTACTTGGACTACTATTAGCTTCTTTCTAAGCACAGTCTTTTGACTGGAAAATTGATTCAACACTAATGCAACACCTATTATGGTAGAAAGGCTTGTCATACTGGTGCAGAGCCATGAGGGATACCAAAGATGATTGTAGTCCTTTTTATAGGAAGTCTTAAGTAGTTTAGAAAACAAAGTTTTCTGACACCACAAGCAAACACATTACTGATAATGTCTATGTAAACAGGAGAATGGGTAAAATATGCTTCAAAAATTTTAAATGTGAAATTCACACTTATAAATATGAAAAGAGATTCTAGAAGTCAATTTAAAAATAAGCCCAAAATGCTTAATTAATCTGTAGGACTTAGGTGACTAAGCTTTTAATTTTCAGCTATCTCTTTTCTGCAATGTATAGAAATATAAATATACCATATTTGTTTGGTGGGGAGCAGAAGATAAATACTATGTGGAACTAATTTTTGTGCTGTTTTTGGTTTATTTTCTCATTGATACAAGGTCAAATAGTCAGTTATCTTTTTGTGTGTGTTTGAAGTTCAAAATGAATATTAGCGCAGACAATAGTATGAATTCATTTTAAAAAAATCTTCAAACCTCCATATCAAATCAATTTGTATAATTAAGCACGAGTCATGCAGTCAGATCAATTTTCAATATATTTGTCTATGATCATGACAAAAAATGTTGTAACTTTATTTTTACAAAAAGAAATCTTTGAGAAAAATAATTTGAATTATTATTGGCAACAATGAAGGAATGAAAGGACAAACTAGCGATGACTGTTCTTACTTTTTGAAAATTCTTACATGCTTCATTTTGGTTGAAAACTTACTCTATGAGCTACTATGACAAATAGCTGTAATATGTAAGATAGGCAATTGAGTGCAGCCCAGCATAAATGGAATTATTAGGTAAAGGACAAATAAATGTATAAATGAGAGCTGGCTTAGGTATTTTCAGAGTATTAACATCAGGAAAGGTATTTACTCCTCCTCACTAAATTCTCATTGGATTTTCACCTGTGAAAGGCACTGAATTCCATTCAATATATTATATAAAAATTACTTGTTTCAAAGATTTTGAGTAATTATGAAGTACCAAACCTTTTATGTAATAGGGTATCTAAAAAATCCATTTTACAAATGAAGAGTTAAATCAGGTCACACACTTACTACGTATGAAGAGGAATTTGAAACAGAAAGTTTCACACCAAATCCTGTACGCTTAAATCATGATGTTTTATAGAAACTTTGAGCATCCTAATTACTCTCTTCATGGAATTTTTTTGCCTTTATTGTCAGAGTAGAAACATTCATAATAATAATTACAAGTTCAAGTGACGAGAAAGGACATTTTTATGATATCTCACAGTCTTAGAACATCAATATATAACACACTGAGTTAGCATGTTGCAACAATAAAATTTAACAGTTTAATATTCTCTTTCATTTTGTTTTAATGAAAATATTCCCCAGTCATAACTGGTAATTTTATTTTAAAACAGAAAATGCAAAACGTAACGTGTTCCAACATAAATGCCTTCCATATTTTTTCCTTATTAATTCTTTGGACCAAGCACTCTGTAATATAACTCATTTACTAGGCTCTATTTGAGTTTAGTTATTGTATGAACTATGTGCTCAATCATTATGTATGAATATTTTATTTTTTCATGGTAGGATACTAATTACATGTATTACTTAGTTTATATTTCTTACAAGTCTATGTGGCATGAATTTAACATAGTTGCTTCAACTCTGTATGAAAACTTACACAGTTCTCATAAATGACTGGACTGCTCTTAATTATTTTTACAACTCCTTTCATCTCTGAATGCCATATTCTAAATCAGTTCTTTTTCAAAGAGGTAAGAACTGGATTATTTTGATTATCAAGAGCACACTATGTTAGTTACCTGTCACAAGAGGCTTGATCCTTTAGGCTTTGAGGCAGGGAGAGCAGAGGAACCCTGAGTATGCTGGTTCCTAGAAGCAGGCCAGTGACAATCATCGTATATATATATAGTGAAAGAAAAATTCCATTTTGCAGTTTAATATATAGATTTTTTTCTAATTCTCAAGTCTAATTCTCAAGTCTACGCGTCTTCATTAAATATATAACTTTCCCAATGGTCAAATAAACAAATAACTGCTATCAAAAAACCATGATGAAAACATAATTCTGTCATATTTACAATTTGTTTTCCATATTGTATCTCTTATTAATCTTATTCAGCTTATAACTATTATACTTGTACACATCGAATTATTTATCTTGTATATCTTTCATGGACAAATATCTCAGTTGTCAGCACCCCAAAGTTGTATTGTGAAGTGTTAAATGACAAATAAAAAAGAGATAATTGTGTACTCAAAGTAAAATTTTGTTTTTTTTTAAACTTGATTCTTTAGAATGTAAGATTTATATAGTCAGACACTAATGAAAGGTGGCTACAAATGTAAATCTTATTAAGTTGACTTGCAACTATTACTCAATATGATTTGAAATAATAAGATAGTTGTAAGAGCCAAGTAAAAGTACTCAAGCAGTTTCAGTTTTTTCAACTCAGTCTTCACTGTCAGTTTTGTATATTTGTGGGAATTAATCTGTAGAATAAGTCATTGCTTTCTCAGAGCAATTTCTAACATTTTCCCATTGCAGTAGAATGCAATTAGATAATAATGCCCCCTCTGCCTCTGAAAGGAAAAGTGAAACAAGGAAATATGTCCCACACACTACTGAAACATTCGAAAAAGGGAACCAAAAATGATTTGTAACATTTCATACAGACATAAAATAATTTATGTCACCATCACTTTGTCAAACTAACTTTCTCTAAAAGTTTCATATTTAGAATTCACATGTTGAATTATGTCTAAATTGAATAAAATATATTCTCATAGCAGGTATGAGAAAAACAACTGCTACTCAGTATGTTTTGACTAGATTTAGTATTCATTTTCATTGGCTTACACTTCAATTTTCAATGGGCCCTATTTACTGAAGATAGAGCCCCAAGTTACCCTAGTCTGTACAGTTGAGGTTTCCCTGCATAACTACCTATTTTATGAACTTTAGTCACACTTGTAAATTAACATTTTATACTACCAATTTAACATATGTATTAGTATCTGTAACATTGCACATTGTATTACATATAGGTATTAATAATCACACTTTCTTTCACCATTATATGTCATAGTAGTTGCATAGTTTCCTTTGGTTTATATCTGGTTCAGTTAACAATTTTTTGTTTGTATTTTGGTACTGGGGATTGAACTCAGGGCACTTAACCACTGAGCCATATCCTCACCTCTCTTTTTATATTTTATTTAGACATGGGGTCTCCCTAAGTTGTTTAGGGCCTTGCTAAGTTGCTGAGGCTGGCTTTGAACTCACTATCCTCCTGCTTCAGCCTCTGAGCCATTGAGAAACAAATATTTTAGTGTCTAGAGTGAGACTGAAAGTCATGAAAATTAAGAAGGTGCAATCCAAAAAATAATTGGAGATTTTCAAAACAGAGCAATTATATTTCATACCTAACTATACAAAGCCCAATTATAACTGAGGATGGATATATGCTTTTAAAAAAACAGAACAAAAAAGAAAATAAGCAGAGTGGAAAAATGAGGGCAAAGAAGAAGATGAAGTAATTGATAGTGAAGAGGTGGAGTCAAGCAACTTCTTGATTCTCTTTCATTGGTTATTACCATTTTTCTTCCATCCTAAACATGAACCTATTACTGCTCATGACAATTGATTTCATAATTCTCTTTCTTTAATTATTGAAGAGCTTGATTCTTTCATAGCCTTTACCCCAAGTTCTGGAAATCTCTCAGATAACCTCATATTAAGGTGGGTCAAACTTCACATTTGGCTTCATAACTTGTTCAACTGATGTGGCATTCCTATATCATTACTGCCATCTTCTTAAGATTTCTTTACAAAGAAGTAACTGTAAAGACCTATTTTGTAACATTCATCTTCTTGTACCACTTACTTCTCTCCATCCTGTTAGATAGTATCCTCCTCTACACTTACCCCTTCACAGTTGGGTTGGAATTTTGTGTCTAGGCACTCTAAACATAGGCACAATAACAACTTTGCTTTAGCTGGGCTTCTAAAATACTACATTTTTTTGAAAGCGGGGAAAAACCCCAAAACCCTCCATGTCTTGATTTTCAAAATAGCAACTTCAATGCTATAAGTACATTTCAATGTATAATTGCTATGTCTCTTTTCCTGTGCCAGCATCGCTTTGTTACAATTATTGTGAAAAAATGCTGTCTTTTAAATTCTTCTCTAATTTTCTTTTTGTTTCCTGGTCGGTTTTATACATTTATTTATCTTGCTTAATTTTAGAATATTTGTTTTGTTTCAAAATAATCACAAACAAATTTCAGGTAAGACTATATTTAATGTATAGATAGGTAATTTGGGGGAAATTGACATTCTTTTGGAATTGAGTGTTAAATGTAATAATAGTATATTGCTTTGTATATTTAATACTTGTTTATGCATGCATTTTGAAACTTTCATATAGATTCTGCACTTCTGTTCATAAACCAATATGTAGATATTTCCTTGATATTGCATATGCAGTATGTTTTTTCCACTATGTTCTCAAAGACAAATTTTTGACGCAGAAGGTAAAAAATATTTTTTGTGTTATTTTATGTTTAAATACTATCCTCAAGTTTTGTAGTACATTTGGAAGTAATAAATCAGCAATCATATCATCTTCTATGAATACATTATTTCTTCTAAGGGGCAATACTCATGTTTCTATTTAATGTCACGTTGACCAGAATTATTAAAAAATGGAAATTCCAGTAGTCATAATGGAAATTTTCTTTTATTTCTGGTTGTAATGAAATGTTTCTAGATATTTGATACTTTTTATTTTTTCTTTAATTTTTGTTAGCTATGATACAACACCAGGATACACCTTGACATAATCACAAAAGCATGGAACCCATTCCTCCTGCAATTCAGTCCCCAGCACTTCCCACTCCCATCCCAACTCCATGATCCTGGTTCAATCCATTTAGTTTACCTTTTTTTTTTTAAATTAACTATTTTAGCTGTTTTTTTTTTTTTAAACTAGTTTAACCTGTTGCTGGGACCCACCATGCCACATCGCTCTATGCACATACAGAAGTTTGGACTGATCCATTCCAGTGCTCTACTCTTTTCTTGTCATTATTTCTCCTCAACAGTCTTCATTTACTCTGCTGATATTTCCTTTATTTTGATCAAATTTCCTCTCTCCTCTTTTTCTTCCTTTATATTTCTTTGTTTTAGAAAGGTCTATTTAGTTATTTTGCCCATTTATTGATTGGGTTATTTGTTTTATTTCTTATTTTTTGGTGTTAAGTATAAGTATTTGGTGTTTTTTGGATTGAGTTCTTTGTATAATGTCCTATTGGAGGATTAAAAGGCAAAGATCTTCTCCCATTCTGTGGGCACTCTCTTAAAGCTCTTATTTTCTTTGCTCTGCAGAAGCATTTTAATTTGATGGCACTCTACATATTGATTTTTTAATTTCATTTCTTGTGCTTCAGGAATCTTCTTAAAGAATTAAGTCTTATGCAGACATGTCATTGTTGGGCCTATCTATATTTTCTTCTAGTAGTTGCAGAGTTTCTAGTCTAATTTGTAGGTCTTTGATCCACTGCAATTAGACTTTTGTGCAGGGTGATAAATAAGTGGTTAAATTTCATTCTTCTACATAGGACTTCTGGTTTTCCCAGCACCATTTGTTAAAAAGTCTATCTTTTCTGCTTTATCTAGTATCAGATAGCTGAATTTATATGGGCTTGTCTCTGTGTTTTCTATACTGTTCCATTGGTTTGTTTTGGTACCAGTTTCATGCTGCTTTTTTTTTTTTTAATAGCTGTGTAGTATAATTTAAAGTCTGGTATTGTGATGCCTCCTGCTTCTCTTTTCTCACTAAGGGTTGCTTTGGTTATTCTGCATGTCTTACTTTTCAAATGAATTTCATGCATGTTTTTTAGTTCTGTGAAGAATGTCAGAATGTCATTGGAGTTTTGATTGGAACTGCATTGAATCTGCATTGTGCTTTGATAGTATGGCTATTTTGATAATATTCTGCCTATGTAAGAACATTCAAGAACATGGGAGGTAGTTTCAACTTCTAAGGTCTTTTTTAATTTCTTTCTTTTTTATGTTTGTTTTTGAGATAGTTATCAATGGGATAGTTTTCCTAATTTCTTTTTCAGTAGATTCATCATTAGAGTTTAACAATGTAATTGATTTATGAGTGTTGATCTTGTATCCTGCTACTTTGCTGAATTCATTTTTGAGCTCTAGAAATCTTCTGGTGGAGTTTTTTGGGTCTTCTTAATATAGGATCATGTCATCAGTAAACAGATATTTTGAGCTTTACTTTTCCTATTTGTATCCCTTTACTTTCATTCTCTTCCTTATTGCTCTGGATAGAGTTTCAAGAACTATGTTGAATAGATGTGGTGAAAGTGGGTATCTCTGTATTGTTCCT
This sequence comes from Geosciurus inauris, assembly GCA_004024805.1. Lineage (NCBI taxonomy): Eukaryota > Metazoa > Chordata > Mammalia > Rodentia > Sciuridae > Geosciurus > Geosciurus inauris. The sequence continues at coordinate 52,278 of PVHX01008344.1, read as the reverse complement.
GATTTTAGAGAAATGTTTTCAGTCTTTCTCCATTCAGTACAATGTTGGCCTTGGGTCTGTAATATATAACCTTTACAATGTTGAGGTAAGTTCCTTCTACTCCTGTTAGTGGCTGTGGCTGATGTGGTGCTGGTAAATTTGCCTTCCTTTGTTTGGGAGCCAAAGTTGCTCTATTGCTCTGAGTCCAGTGGATGCTGCACAGAGCCTTCTGCAGTGGCCTGGGTTGTGGTGACTGAGCAGATTGATGGGCTGGGTGCACTTTCTAGCACAGGTCTACACCACCCCATTCTCTTGTTCATGGTGAAAAGGAGGAAGTTTCAGCAATTTTTGGCTACTAGACATGTTTTTCTAGCCAGATCTGAAGAGGTCTCAGTGCAGGGGACTTCCCTGTGTTTTAATTTGCAGCTGTGATGGTGAGGGAAGTTAATGCGGTGATTTAAGGGGTGTAGCTGGTTGGCTGAGGTCTCCACAAGATGGCTGCTGACGCCTGGCTCAGCTTTCTTTTCATAATTTGATTTTAAGGTGTTTGTCTGTTTTAAGGACCCTGGTGTTCCCCTCACACTTTAAATTTTATCTGCCATTCCAAAAGTTTATAAGTGGGTAAGCTTAGGGATTTTTCCACTGGTCTTTCTACCTTTGTTGACCCTCTCCACGTCTCCCACTCTGGGTTTCTAGTTGGGAAACTCTGTGCTTCTTTCCTTCTCAGGTAACCCACCTTCAAATGGCTCCTGGTCTCAGACTTTGTGATCTTGAGTCTTAGAGAATTTATTTGTCACTACCTCTCAGTGCTGCTTTTCCTTTGCTGCCATCTTTCTGTGCAGTGAGGAGATTGAGACTCACTGCCTAGCTCCCTTCCACTATCCAACTAACCTCCAGACATTTGCTGTTCAGAATAGTCTGCCAGTTGTGGTGGCGCACACCTGTAATCTCAGCAGCTCAGGAGGCTGAGGCAGGAGGATTGGGAGTTCAAAGCCAGCCTCAGCAAAACAAGGCACTAAGCAACACAGTGAGACCCTGTCTCTAAATAAAACACAAAATAGGACTGGGGATGTGGCTCAGTGGGTGAGTGCCCTTGAGGTCAATCCCCAGTACAAAAAGAGGGGGAAAAAAAAGAATAATCACTAATGATAATTAATAATATTTAAATTATTTAAATCTTAGGACACCTGCAGTGGCACCAGCCTTTAATCCCAATGATTTGGAGGCTGAGACAGGAAGATTTCAAGTTTGAGATCAACCTCAGCAATTTCAGTGAGGCCCTCAGACTTAGTAACACAATGTCTCAAAAAAATTAAAATTTAATTAAAAAAATTTTAAAAAAATTAAAAAAGGTCTGAGGTTGTGGCTCAGTAGTTAAGTGACCCTGAGTTCAATCCCTGATACCAGAAAAACCCAGAAAGATTGATTATTTAGTTTATTATTTTATTTTTTATTAACGATTACTTCTGTAGCTTTTTTTGTTAGTTTTAGGATGAATGGTTTATAATTTCATCAATATTTCTAAAAAACTATTGAAATGGCTTATTTTTTCTTTGAATTAAAACTGCCTATTAATTGTATTAATACATTTCGCAATATCAAACAATCTTTGTATCTCTGAAATATTTTCATAGCTTTTGAATATCTGTGAGCTTCTATTTGCTAATATTATATATATTATTCATATCAATATCAATAAATTATGTGTTCTATAGTATCTTATTTGATTTGTGTTATCTTTGATAGGCTTTCAGTAGTTTTCTAAAATCTTGAAATGTTTGAATAACTTAAGAATTAACCATTTAGAAACATTCATAATTGCATAGCCTGAGAATTTTTCTAATGATGATTATATAACAATTAATTTGTGCAGCAATTATAATAGTACATTTCAAATATATCATGACATTATCTGGCTTTTTTTCATTAACTTAAGTCAGCCTTAATGGCCTGTATTATTTCTAAAACATATCAGGTTATTGCATATCATACAGTATGCAATTTCTGTTACTTCTGCCTATAAATTTTACCTCTTCTTACAGTTGAGTAGCTCACTTTTCCACTAAATCTCTACTTTAATTTTACCATTTTAAAGAAAGTTTCTTTGATCCCTATATGATCTACAGTGGCTACTTTTGTATTTTATTTTTAAATCGCCTGCTTTGCCTCCTACACATTGACATAGGTTTTATTAGATTTTTATTAGATATTTCATTAATTTTGAAGTCACATTTACAGTTTATATTTCTTTAAAAATAATTCATATCACTAATATTTAAATCATACTATTCTTGTCAATGTATTATTAAGTTATATTCTTTCTCAGATATGATGTTGTCATAGCCTTTTATTATCAATAATGATATACTTTCCTTCTTTTGTATTTTATAACTAGACATATATTATAATTGTTACTGTTTGCTTATTTTTAAGTTACTTTCTAAAGAACCATCATTAATTTGAATTTACATGAATTTAAAATTTTACTTTTTATTAATGCTTATTATTATTAATATGCCCTATTTTTATTTTTTATGTATTTTACTCTTTTGTTTATTTTTCTAATCACATTTGAGGCTCTCAAACTGACATTTTACTTGCTTTAATTTATTTTTTTCTTCTTGGGCATCTAACTTACACAATTTTCTATGAGAATTGCTTGAATTTCCTCTCTGGTTACCTATAATGAAGCTAGCATTTCATTTCATTTTCAGAATAATCTGTATCATTCTATTGACTCTCCTGTTAATAAAATACTTTTTAAGGAGACTGTATTATTTCTCCATCCCTCTATAGTTTTTATGTATGCTTATGTCAGAAAGTGTGACTTATGTCTATATATGATTTTCAAGGATTTAAGTTATTACCATCTAATTTTAAAGGTAAAACAAATCAAATATAAATGAGCATTTTTTCAAAGATTTTAATTAAATCATTAATTAAAAGACAACTGCAGATCATAAATTGTTCTAAAGAACATTTGGGAAAGTAATTATATATGAGATTTAATAAGTTAATAGTAAGAAAAATATTGTAGTTTAGATAGCAAACTGATTATTGATTAATGGACACAAACACCACAATCATGGTGGTTATTTGTATCTCTTTCATAGGAAATCTACAAATTAAACTTTTCCTTAAAGAAGTACACATTGCTCAGAAAATAAAAGTAAGTCAAAAACTTTTCTAAAAGAACTAATAATTTCTTTGGATTATTTCCAAATTTTGCATGCTTAATTTTTCCATGGGGAGAAGCCAAGAAACGCTTAGCTATAGGCCTAGGAAAAGACTTAGGATTTATTAGTAGAGAAAGGATTCTGAGAAGATAGAAAAGGAATCAGAAGAAATCTGTCTTCTCATAAGAGAGTCAGAATCTGACTGCTGGAACTATTTTGGTATCTCAATTTAACAGAAAGTCTAAAATTTGAGAAGGATTGACAATAAATGGAGGTTAACTATCAATTTTAGCTCTAAACATAGTAGCATTTAACAACTCTCACTTTCATGGCAGGCACATGTGCATGTATTCTAGGAGGAGCTTGCACAGTCTGTGGGAACCAGAGGAACAGAACAGATCTGGTCCTCCAAATATTAAGGATTTGTTCTTATATAGGTGATTGCTTCTTCTGATTACAGAGCTGCAGAGAAGCGGATGATCATTGTTGGAAGCCCCTCCTCCTCCAGTTGAAGTAACATCCATTCTACTCTGCTTCCTACCCCATACCCCCTCTGCTTCCTTTACTCCCCTCTACCCAGTCTAAAGTAACTCTATTCTTGTGTACCAACCCCCCATTGTGAATTAGCATCTGCATATCAGAGAAAATATTTGGCATTTGATTTTTTGAGATTGGCTTATTTTGCTTAGCATGATATTCTCCAGCTCCAGCCATTTACTGATAAATGCCATAATTTCATTCTTCTTTAAGGCTGAGTAATATTCCATCCTATATGCATACCACTTTTTTTTTTATTCATTCATCTGTTGAAGGGCAACTTGGTTGGTTCCATAGTTTAGCTATTATGAGTTGAGCTGCTATAAACATTGATGTGGCTGCACCAATGCAAATATGCTGATTTTAAGTCATTTGGGTATAAACCAAGGAGTGGGATAGCTGGGTCAAATGGTGGTTCCATTCCAAATGTTCTGAGGAATCTCCATACTGCTTTCCATAATGCTTTCACCAATTTTCATTCCCACCAGCAATGTATGAGAGTGCCTTTTCCACACATCCTCACCAACATTTATTTTTGCTTATATTCTTGATAACTGCCATTCTGAGTGGGCTGAGAAGAAATCTTAGAGTAGTTTTGATTTGTATTTCTCTAATTGCTAAAGATGTTGAACATTTTTTCATATATTTGTTGATCAATTGTATTTTTTTTTTTCCTGTGAAGTGTCTGCTCAGTTCCTTAAGCCATTTATTGATTGAATTATTTGGTTTTGTTTGGTGTTAAGTTTTTTGAGTTCTTTATATATCCTGGAGAGTAATGCTGTATCTGAGGTGTGTGAGGTAAAGATTTTCTCCCATTCTGTGGCTCTCTCTTCATGAGGAGGACTTAATTTTTACCTACAACTGATCATTGGCATAGATGCAGCCTGCATGAAATGAATGAATGAATGAATAGAAACATCATACCCTAAAAGGAGAATCTGATTTATAGAGCAATCTCAATATTAGATTCAAATATCGAGTACTAAAAAATAAAGAAAAGAAAGAAAGAAAGAAGCCATAAAATACACAAGAAAATAAAATAGATGGAAACTAACCCTTAAAAAGATTTGATGAGATGTAATCCCAGCACTTAGCGAGGCTGAGACAGAAGAATCTTGAGTTCAAAGCCAGCCTCAGCAACAATGAGGTGCTAAGCAACTCAGTGAGACCCTGTCTCTACATAAAACACAAAAAATAGGGCTAGGGATGTGGCTCAGTGGTTGAGTGCCCCTGAGTTCAATCTCCAGTACCAAAAAAAAAAAAAAAATTTGATGAGAAATCTATTAGAGAAGACCTTAAACAACTGTCCTAAAATGTTCAAAAAACTAAAGGAATATGGTGAGAAACTCAAGATGATGTATAAAGAAAATTAAAATATCAATAGGCAGAAAGCTAAAAAAAGATACTAGAAATAAAAAGTACAATCACTAAAATTAAAAAAAATAGTGGAATTCAAAGGCAGGCTTAAGTGGGTCAAGAAAATTAATGAAGTTGAAGATATGACAATGTAAATCACCAAATCTGAGGAAAAGAAAGAAACTGAATTGGAGAAAAATGGGCAGTCTACAAAATTCAAGGACAAAGTTTGGGACAGTAAGTGAGCTAACAAAGGTATTATGACTCTTCTAAGGAAAATGGGAGAAAAAGAAGCAGAGAGAAACTTTGATGAAACAATGGCTGAAAATTTCCCAGATTTGATGAAAGGCATGAATACATTTAAGAAGCTCAACATGCTCCATGTAGATGAACTCAGAGATCCCATCAAGGCATATTATAATTAAACTTTAAATGGCAAAGACAAAAAGAAACAACTCATTATGCACAGAGAGTTTTTATTAATATTTTTAGCACATTTCTCATGAGAAAATTTGGAGGCCGAAGGCAATGGGCTTAAAAATTTAAAGGGCTGAAAGGAAAAATTGTCAAGTGAGACTCCTTGTATTGAACAAAACTTTTCTTCCAAAGAAAAGGAGATATTATGACATTCCCAGGTAAACAAAGGCTGATTAGAAAAGCTCTTTTAAAAATGCTTAAAGGTGCTCTGCAGGAAGAAATGAAAGGACAAACAGCTGCTCAAACCCACAGAAAGAAACCAAGCTCTCACTGAAAGTAAATAGATACTCGATGATAAAAGCTGGTAGATTGTAACAAGGATCCTGGCTTCACTTTTTTTTTTTTTCTATAGGATTTTCAGAAATAAAATATATTTTAAAATGATTAATCTAAAACCTAGTATCATTGAACTTTGGTTCATAAATAATCTGCTTTCTTCAAAATTTAAGATTCCATTCCATTTGAAATAATTTAGTTTATGTTTTTGGGCACACAATACACAAAAACATAATATTTGGACATGAATAACTGAAAGGGGTTGAGGTGGGGGCTGTAAAGGAGCAGATTTTTGGAATGGTGTAAGAAAAAGGTTTGATTTTATATAATTTATTGAAGAGAATATTCTTTTTCCATTCTTCATTTTGTTTTTGTGGTACTGGGGATTTAAACCAAGGGGTGCTCTATCACTGAGCTACATCTTCAGCCCTGTTTGTTTCTGAGACAGAGTCTCGCTATATTGCCTAGTCTGGTCTCACACTTGTGAGCTTCCTGCATCGCTTCCTGAGTCACTGGGATTACAAGTGTGCCATTCTAGGATCCATTCTGTACTCTTACACTTTCATAAAGGATGATTTGGCTATAAATATCAGTATTTATTTTGGGGCTCTCTATTCTGTTGCACTGCTTCAAGGGTCTGTTTTAATGCCTGTACCAAGCTTTTTCCATTATTATTCCTTTGCAATACAATTTGAAAATAGAAAGTGTGGTGCTTTCAGCTTTGTTCTTCATGATCAAAATGTCCTCAGTTATTTGGTCTTTTGTGACTCCAAACAAATTTTAGGTTTATTTTTTTTTTTTCATTTTTGTAGAATATGTCATTGGAATATGATAGGGATTTTGTTGCACTTAAACAGAGTTTATTTTAACAATATTAATATTTCCCATACATAGACATAGGCTATCTTTCCATTTATTTGTTTCTCCCTCAATTGCTTTAGTCAGTGCTTTATTGTTTACAATTAACAGATCTTTCACCTAATTGGTTAAATGTATTCTTAAGTATCTAATTATTTTATACTATTCTAAGTGGAATTATTTTATTTCTGTTTTTGAATAGTTAACTATTAGTGTGTATAACTGATTTTGTCATGATTTTGTAACCTGCAGATTTATTGAATTCACATATTACTTCTAGAAATTTTTTTGGTAGGGTTTATGGGGCTTTCTATATATAAGACTGTTTTACTCAGCTTTTCCAATGCAGTGACCAAAAGATCTGTCAAGAGCAATTAGGAAGAAAAGTTTATATGGAACTCACCATTTCAGAGGTCTCAGTCATTAGATGGTCAAGTCCATTCCTTGGGGCCTGAGATGAGGTAGAATATCATGGTGGAAATGTGTGGCAGCGGAGAGCAGCTGGGGAAATGGCACCAGAAAGCAGAGAGAAAGACAGCTCCCCTTACCATAGACTAAGTATATAACCCAAAGACACACCCCAACGACCTACCTTCTGCACCCACACCTTACCTGCCTACAGTTACTGCCCAGTTAATCCCTATTAGGGGATTAATGTACTGATTAAGTTAAATCTCTCATAACCAAATAATTTCTCATAACCAAAATAAATACTGATATTTATAGCCAAACCATCCTTTATGAAAGTGTAAGAGTACAGAATGGATCCTAGAATGGCACACTTGTAATCCCAGTGACTCAGGAAGCGATGCAGGAAGCTCACAAGAATATTCTTGCATTGTCTCTCACATGAGTTTTTGGGGATATATCATATCTAAACCATAACAAAGACCATATCAAGTACAAATAATTTTGATCTTCCTTTGCCATTTGGATGCCTTGTTTGATAGTATTTTATTAAGAAGTTATTTTTCACTGTAATAAAAATATTTGAATAAAATATTTAAAAAATGATTATATTAAGCCAATTTGCTTAAAAATTTTAAAGTATCATGGCTGAATTTATGTGTCTTTTCATGCAAACACAAGAATAATCAGACATGTGGCTTATTGTTAAGTCTTTTCTAATTATCAGAATGATGATTTTTATCTAGTAGAACATTTATTATTTCTTCTCCTTCACCCAAAAAATGCTGAGTGTTAATATTTCTTTCTATTTATTTTTATGTATTTATTTACTTCACGAAGGGAGAGTTTGTGGATAACATCTGTTGGAATATTTTCCAGGATTAAAAAAGCAAACAAAGCCAGGCGCGGTGGCGCAAGCCTGTAATCCCAGCACTTAGGGAGGCTGAGACAGGAGAATCATGAGCTCAAAGCCAGCCTCAGCAATGGCGAGGTGCTAAGCAACTCAGTGAGACCCTGTCTCTACATAAAACACAAAATAGGGCTGGGGATGTGGCTCATTGGTCGAGTGCTGCTGAGTTTAATCTCCAGTACCAAAAAAAAAAAAAAAAAAAAAAAGCAAACAAAATATAAAGCCTGAATTAGCTACCCAACTTGTCACTTAATTTACTAACTTTCTAAAATTCTGCTTTGAGAGATAAGGACCATCAGATAGTCAATCCTAGGAAGATGATACGTTTCTGCACAGAGTGGTAAATTCATACTGCTTCCTAGATCTCAACAGTAATACATGCCTGGAGTCAGAGAGTGCCTTTATTTATTTCAGTTCATATTTTCACCTTTAAACTGGTTCTCAACATCTATGGAAAAGTAAGTTTCTGAATTACTGTATAAATTTTCAAGTAAAAATAAAAATGAGCTATGGGGAAGATTGTTCAAGTGTCTTATTTATTAGATATAACAATCTGGAATTTAAAAAAACAAGTGCAAGCAAATTCAAAGATAAAAATGACAAAAGCAATCACTTAAATGAAATATAAATCAGTTTATAATTCTACTGGGTAGTATAATATATACTTTTCCCCTTATCTCTTCTTTCTAATGTCATCACTTTACTAAAACTTCCATCCAATTCTTCATAGCTAAACTCTGGGAAGATAAAAGGAAATGAGAGTTGTCATTGATTTAATAAAGAATGCATGAAACTTTAAGTCAGCACTCAAACTGGATTTTCTTGGTTGTCATTTTGGGACATTTTGTAGTAACTATGCAATATTATTTTAAAAAAGAAGTTTTATTCTTGTAATATCACTTCCTTCCTTACTTCATATCAATGTATCATATTTCTTTAGATGTTTATGCTACAGCATTTTATTTGATTTCTTTTATTTTATTTTTCTTATGAAAGTGAAAGTGTTATAAAACTTTCCATATTGTTTCTCTAAGTCTGCTAGCCAGATTAAATCTTGAGAAGAATTTCTTTTTTCCTGATATGATTAGGAGTAACGACTATGCAAAATATGCGAGTAAAAGAAAAGAGTATGTAGAGTTTTCACCTTTACTTGAAAAAGAAGACCATTTACTATGTGAATATCAATAGATTCTTCTTTTATTCATTTACTTTTGGTTTTGTTTTTGAGCTTCTAGTGTGTGTCAGCTAGAGAACTCAGCCTTGTGGAAAATAGACTTGAGGGATGTAAGTTACAATAGCACCAAATACTCATTGTCCTGTGCTAATAGCGTTGTTCAAGTACAAGGAAGAAAGTAAGTGGATAAAAAGAAGAGCTTATTTTATATATCATATCACAGTTTAATTAAGAAGAGTTTAATTCTTTCTTATTACCCAGTTTTTTTTTTCCTTAAAGGTTCTGAAGGAAACAGAAAAATGTGATTTTTACAGGGATATTAATTATTGGATTTAGTCTGTTGCTTATTTTTACTGCTCAATTTACATCTCATAAAACAGTGTAAAATGATTTATAGACAATATTGAAAGTGCAGTATTTCAGTTTTGATGCATTTTTCTCATCTTTAAAGTCAAGAATCTAGAATTCATAATTTCAGTTTTCTTGTTACTTTGTGCCTAGCATAGCTCAAAAAGTTATAAGTGAAAATTAATAATGTTCATATCCAAGTTTCAATGCCTTAATACTTAATATGCACACTGGCATAAATAAAAGAAAAATTGTATCTCTTCCAATATTTATTTTTACTCACCTTCCTCATATGTTAGGTGTGAATAAACATACACATTTCACCATATCTATTTTAATTCATCTCGCAGGTAATTTCAAATGAGTATACTGAGATAAACTTTGATTTTTTCTTATCTTCCATGTTAACTGCAGTTCTTCCAAGTTTTTGTATGCTTAAACACCAGACCTGCATAGAGAAGAATAAAATATATATGTGTGTTCTGCAAAGGAAGTGAAATGGAAATGGAGTATCATATGAGCATCAGTCAGGGTGCGAGTTCCTGAACAAATGATATGTGATTGAATTTGCCTTTCCTTTATGGATGTTACCATTGGCTGGGTGCTCTGTTCAATTTCAGGTGATAAAAGCCTGAAAGTGATCACAAGGTGAATTTCAATGAATTGAATTTATGATGGGTGTGAGGATAATTTGCTGACAGCTTTAAATTGTAAGCACTTCTTTCCATTGTAAATATATCCAAATTGCTTTGTTTTTCTCATAAGAGATTCAGCATCTTAAAACAAAGATTTGCCGTCAAACAAGCTCTCTAGTAAACATCTGCTCCCTGTCTCTAAAGCCCCAAGACAGGTGAAATAGAACTTTGGCTGTCTAAGCCTAGCTATGTTTTAAAGCTTTGGCAATGGAAATGATCTCATTTATTACATTGTATCAATAAAAAGATTTTTTTCTTTAAAAAGTGAAAACATTAAACTCATTTCAAATATATTTAAATAGTCTGGAATATATGCTGTGGCCCATGGTAAAATATATTAGTTGGTTCCATTTTCATGCAACGTGAAAATTTGTGTATTTAATGGTTTGGGAAATTCACCTTATATTTACAAATAAAAATGTGACCACACATCATGAGTGTTAAAAATGTATAGACACTCTCTCCTCTGGAGGGGTTTATGATCAACAAATATCCACTTGTCACTATTTGTAGCAATGTAGAATGTCAACAGAAGATACTATGCAAAAATAGCATAAAAATTAACAAACATTAAAATGTACACAGTCATTAGTAACCTGGTAAATGCATTCAGGTATCATTATATACTCATTGGATTAGCAAAAATAGTGTGAATATAGTAACTGTGGGAAAGGATGTGGAACAAATTGGAACTCTTATGCACTGTTGGTGAGAATAAAAAAATCTTGACATTTTCTAGTAAAGATTGAGAGTATCTGAAAACTCACAACTTAGCAAATACACTTCTCATACCTTAAAGCAGCTCTGTTGAATGGGAAAATGATGCAGCCACCATATACAGATTTAAAGTTTTAATTAACCACAATTTAAATTTTCTAGTAGCCACAATTTAAAAAATAATAAATTATACAAAGCTTAATTATGTATTTTATTAAATTTACTCTCTGAAATACAATTTTGATGTAATCACACTTAAAGTTTTTATGAGATATATTGCATTTAAAGTTTTTTCTTTGCACTATCTTCAAGATGTGTGTATTTTATACTTAAAGCACATCTGAAATCAGAACAAGCACTTTCAAATGCTCAATAGCATGTGTCCACAGTCTAGTGTATTGGAAATGCAGCCTTTTAGAAAATTTATGCATCACGAATCATGAATAAAAATGTCCAGAGTGACATTAGTTTTAATAGTCTGTGTTAGTCAAAGCTGATTCAGTGAAACAGCCTATAGCAATGATTCTGTAGGAGGAATTTGAAATCAAAAGCTACTTTACATTTGTTGGAAGTGCCAACACCCACCCACCAAATAATGAGCCAACCCTGAGATGAGCAACAGAAAGGAACAGCTATACCTCTTGGGCTGGTAGAAAAACAGAATATGACATTCATCATAATGAAGTTTAGACCCCTTGGAATCAATATAGGATTTCTAATGATCTGATGCCTATATGTCTATATATTTTCCACTCCAAATATTCCTTATACCCTCCATGTGTTCCCATTATAATCAACCTACATAAGCTCCCAGAATATGCTCTTTTGCACTTTTATTTCAAACTTTTGTGCCATTGAATTTATAGCGCAAGTTGCCTCAAATACTCTTCACACTCCTCCTGATCACATTCCGCTTTCTGTAACGGCAGGCAGATCTAAACTTTTTCAATAAGAAAATTGTACCTATCTTGTCTTCACCTCTCCCTCATAAGGGGTTGGTTACACTTCTGTAAAAACATACCCTTAAGCATACTTAGATTTAAATGCTTCTCACGTCGTTTTGCAGTTCTAGTCTTAATTATCTGCTCCCCCCCAACCATATCACAATATATTTGAGAATAGAGATTTTGATCATTTCTAAATTGCTAGCTACTGGCATTTGGTAAGGAAAGAACAATAATCGAGATGTTCAAGTTAAAATCTTTCAAACTAAACATGCTTTTAAATTAAAATGATTTGGTTTACATATGCTTTCCAAAATTATATTAGTTGTAATAATTAGGACTGGATGTAATGTTAGATGATGATTAGCCAGGACAAAGTGTAATGAAAATTATAGTTAATGGTTGAACTCTGACCAGTATAATTTGGAAAAATATTAATTCTCCATTTTATATATCTTAACTGCATAATTTATCATAGTTCATTTATTATAAATAATGTAAAAGAGGAGAAATATGAAGTAATCTCTTCAAGTAGAGAAATAATAGTGTGAAGAATATTGAAGTTTCTTGCAGTTTTGGCAACTATAAAAATCCAAAAATGGTAAATTCTCTTCTTAAATAGTAAAAGACTCAATTCTCTCTCCCTTTGGGAAATTTGAAATAACTTTTGTGTTTATTGTGATATATAAAAATAACTTTTGCTAGAACCTTTCTATCTCATTTATTGAATGGGAGAGGGGCATATTTTCAACAACTCTGCAAGACAGTGTGAGCAATATGAAACTTTGACATCAAATCGGAAACTGATTGGTTTCCTCTTCCTGAATTCAGTCTAAAGAGATGCCAGTTATCAGTAAAATGGTTGAAAGGCAGAAAAGTGAGGTGGACAAGTATCTGTTTTAGTAGAAACGATACATCTGAGAGTCCTTAAAGATATTCTGTTTATTTCTGTATTTGGAAGAAGAGGAAATATGCATTAATTCTTATCAGAAATATATTACAAACATTAATAAAACTATGTTTTTTTAGCTAGTTTTACTGAGGTTTAAAATTTGGGGGGTAACTAAAATCAGTGATGTTATCTTGAAGGTATCTATTTTCTAATACTGGGAGGACTGAACCATTTGGAATCAATGTGTGCTTATGTGTGTACATGACTGCAGAATGGGGTTATATCCAGGTGGTCACTTCAATATTGAGTATCTCATAAAATTCTGATTTGTGGGCAACAGGTAAAACTATGCATGAGCTTGTCAAAGACAGGCATAGGGCTTCAGGTATTATTCCATCTTTCCATCCATATGGATAACTAAGCTTGGTAACGCTCATTCCTTTCCAAATTAGGCAGACTTTAAAAATTTGTTAGATCTTTTTATATCAACTGCATGTTTGGGTCAAAGATATTAAATAAGTTTAACACTTTAACTATTTCAAAGAGATTTCTTTTCTTAAAGCAGTATCTCAAGCACATAAAATGTTTAACAGAAATTGTGGGTTCTAGATGGAATTTGTGACTTTAAGGGGAAATACATCTGGATAATGCCAACTATCTAGAATTAACCCCATTTAAGTAAACGTTGTTGAAATCTTTTTATTTCCTACTTGTTATACCTTTTCCTTGTTGCCTATTTTAGTGCTAATTGTTGAACACTTATCTATTTCCTGAAAATTTTCTGAAAAATTATAGCTTGCTTTCTTTTGTTTTGAGAGATTGGCTCACCACTCCTCATACCAAGAATCCAGGCAAGAGAATTCATTCTGCACAAAGTATGAACCAGGATAGAGCTAGGAAATTAATTAGATCAGATACCATGAACAACTGTACTGTCCATGGTTTATATTGTGTAAAATGTGATTTTTCTAAGCATCAAATTTTGTTAGTTGATTTGTTTTGCTGGAATTCCTATATTTTTATTTAAGTTCCTTAAATTTTTTTGTTTTTAAAAACAAAATAATAAATTTGATTTGATTACTTATGGATAAGTTTTGCTTAGTTGCTAGGTAGATAAATTTGAGAAACTTTAACTTTTAGAGGTGTTCTACAAAATATTTGTAATAATATCTGGTTCTCGAATTTTTAAATTAATGTTTATAGAATGACATTAATATAGATGGCAAAATATACCTTTTAACTTTCTCAAAATTGTACTCAGGGTCTAATTTAGCTTGTCTCACAATTTATGAATCACATGAAAGATGGAAAATATATGTGATCTGTGATAATTTTATGTACAGATTAACAGAGAAATAAAATATGAAAAGTTGGATTTATAACACTATTGTACATTTATAATAAAAATTAAAATTGAAAACAAAAGGTCTAAAATTAGTTTAAATAACAGGGCATATATTTAAAATAATTGCTATATTAATCTAGCACTAGATTTTTCTAAAATTTATTATTTGCTAATTGTTTGGCCAGTAATTGTGTTAATTTTTTTTTTTTTTTTGGTACTGGAGATTGAACTCAGGGGCACTCAACCACTAAGCCACATCCTCAGCCCTATTTTGTGTTTCATGTAGAGACATGGTCTCACTGAGTTACTTAGCGCCTCACCATTGCTGAGGCTGTCTTTGTGTTAATTTTGATATATAAAGAAGTAGAGATAAACTTGTAAAAATATATGATTCTTCTCAAAGTTTGTAATGTTTTTCTTTTTTGAGATTGCTACTATTCATGAAATTCTGTATGAATTAACTTGGTTAAAAAAATGATCAAATATCAGTATCAATTATCACCATGTATGATGAAATAGACATTTTCTAATGACCTGTAAGTAAGAACACTGTTTTAGTCAGTTCTGTGTCACTGTGACAAAATTCCTGACCAGAACAATTTAGAGGAAGAAAAGTTTATTGTGGCTCGTGATTCTAGAGATTCAGTCCATACTCGGTCAAGTCTATGTTCCAGGCCCAAGGTGAAGCAAAACATGATGGCAGAAGTGTGTGGTGGAGGAACAGTACTCTATTCATGCTGCCAGGAAACAGAAAGGAAGAAAGAAGTGGCCACAGGGAAAAGAAACCTTTCCAGGACATACCTAGTCCATGCAAGCTAGGATGCACTGACTAGTTTAGAACTCTCATACTCCAATCATTTCACCTCTCAATATTCCTGCATTAACAAAGGAGCTTTTGTGGGATACCTCATATCCAAGACATAACAAAAAACATGAACAAAATTTAATGGATAATTCTGATACATTTAAAAGAGAGAGAAAATATAAAGGCAAAATCTTGTAAGATGTAATAAATAACCAGAAGTTCAAGTTTGGAAAACTGTTTTATGTTAATATAAACTATTTAAATATATTTGAATAAAATATAATTTACATTTCTGGGATTTATCTCATGACCAAAAATCCCAATATGTTTTCCTCTGATTTCTTCTACATTTTGCTTTTCATTAAAGCTAAAAACAGCCAAGATATGTTACAAGATGCTATTATTGTTTGTATTGTTATATATTTTGTGTATATTTGTAAATATGTTTCAGTTACAAAAAAAAAGCCTCAGATTTTTTTTTTCTCTTAGGAAAGAGGGCATACTCAAAAGGGTAAAAATCTCTCTTGTATGTCATGGGAATTCACATTGCAGGTGCAAAAACTTTTCTTCATTCATCTCCCTTTCAAAAAAAAAGCTGTACCTTTTTTTCTACACAGATGTTTGAATTTCCTTTTCTTTGATCTGCCAGAAGACTCTTTAAACCCATAAGAAACACTAATGTGTATCATATTGACTTAGCATCCAACAGAATTTCATAGTCTTATGCATCATTTTTAGTTTTGTGAACAAAGTTGTTTCCTTTGGATCCAGATATCTAAGTTAGTTGAAAATATCGTCAAGACCAGTGTCAACTAGATCTAATAACATTTAGGTCTTCTAATTGACTTGCCTGTAGGCAAAATAAAAATTTGTATGGAATTAAAAAATTAGCTTTCTTTATATTGTGCACTGTGCACTGATTCTTCCATAATAAGTGAAAGCAATAACAGTAAGAGTGGTGTATAATGAATACATATTGTGACTTACTGTGTGTTGGATAATGTGCATTAAGTTATTTTATACTTATAAGAATGGATGCTTAAGGCAAAATAATATCTCAAATATCCATATGAATATATTTCTAATAATTTTTCTATTGCTTCATATTTATGGAAGATCCATATATTACTTTGGCTTTTATATTCAGAGAAAAGAGAAAAAGGAAAGAAGCCTAGAATAGTTTGAGTCTCTTAATAAAAATTTAATTATACCTCAGTTAGATTTTAATATATTCAGATAATAGGAGTCCAATTATAATGTCACAATTATACAAGGGTTTAGAAATTTAAAAACATAGAAATCCAGTGGCCTAGGGAAATGATTTAGAAAATTATGCTAAAAATCTTAGCAAATATGAAAGGGAAAGAAAGACTTCTGACATTTCTGTAGGTCATAGAGCAAGTCATCCAAGCTCAAGAACATTTTTATTAATATTTCATCCTCACTTTTAGAAGGCATTGTTTTGATGTGAATTTAAAAACCCATTTACTCTGTGAAAACATTTACACAATCATTATTTTCAAAGCATAAAATGAGATAAATGAAATAAAATGCAAAATGCACTGAAAGTGAAATGCAATTGTGCTATTTGAAACCAATCTGATTCTTGGGGTAGCTCACAAGATATGGATTTATTGGAAAGAGAGAAAGAAGGAGAAAAATAATAGCTGAGTGAATGTAAAAATATCAGATAAGCTGTGGGATTATATATTGCATTATATAAACCTTCTTGACTCTATCTCTAGGCAAAATATATCTCTGTTGTCAGTTCTGCTTATACCAAGAATTTGGAAAGTTATTCCAAAATTTAAAATTGAAGGAAGAATTAAATAGAGGGTAGGAGATATGTTGCCCAAAAGAAATAGGCTAATTTTAAAAACACACTTCACTATTATTATATTTAAATAAGGTTCTTGATCACTTGATCTGCCCCGGTGGGGTACGTAGCAACTGCAGTTGCACAATATATTTGAATGAGGATTATTATAATTTACTAAGAGGTGCTACAGAGGATTATGAAACTTGGAAGGCCAGCACTGCACTTGCATAACAGACATCTCTGCCAGATAATTAACCTTGCTGTTTGTTTAGCATTCACCAAATGCTTCATTACTGATTCAGTCAATTATCTCCTGGTAATGACCGCTACAGAAGGTAGAATTGCTTAATTAAAATTATTTAGACCAAGGAGGAACTTTGATTGGGCCATGCATATTAGAAAGGCTTGATTAATCTTGATGAGGTACACAACCCATTTAAAGCTTTACTTGATTATCTCAAAATGCCAAATTCATTCTTTTTCCAATCAAAAACAAAATATAGTATTTTTTCCTTTGCCAGTTACATTAAAATAATAAGATAGCAGCAAGAGGGTAGATGAAAACTAGTATTTTTATTACTAATGTTATTATAGAAAGGTTTGAAGAATGAAAGTAAGATCCAATATATTTTTTAAGAGGTAATTGATATAAATTAGGAAATCTCTTATCTGAAGAAGCAATATATACCTGGCCAAGCAAACCTGGCACTATGGCTGTATAGCAATTAAAAAATGCAAACACATTTTATCTTTATTTTTCTTCATTTAAGTATTCACAAAGTTAGTTTTCTAGTTTTTTCTTTATGTGAGTATTAACATGGCTACCTGGTTTAAGAATTGACCAGTTGATATTCTTTGTGTTTGAGCCAGAATGCAGTATAAAACAAATCTATTCCTTTTCAACACTGGTATCAGTTCTATTGTTTCTAGATGTTTTCCATTGAGTAAAAGGTTATCACTATTTTTCAATGAAGATATGATCTACTATTTTGCTCAGTTTATACTGTGGCTAAATCAGATAATAATATTTCATTTTCTTTTCTTCTCAGGGTTAAAACTCATGAGAAAACTTTGTTAAGTTTCAATCAAGTAAAACTTGACCGTTTCAATTTTGAAGCAGGGATTTTTATAAGTTTATATAAATGATGCTATATTTATTTCAAAGCTTTTCAAAATCTGGAGAAGTTGCAGATAACTTCCTAAGTTTTCCAAATACATTTATTCTTTAATGAGCAAAACTTTTGGTAAATTTACTACTAATGGTATATGCACAGATTTGTTAGGTTCTTCCATGATACTTTAAACATAAATGTAACTTAGGAAATTACAGTTCAAAGATGATAAAAGAGCATCCTAGCAATTATTACATGTGATGAAGATTCTTCTATAATTCCTTCTCTGTGAAGCTCAAGGGTTCACTAGTGTATAACTTTCTACTGTGCAAATCTTGGCAAAATAAAATAATTAGGGGCTGGGGTTATGGCGCAGTGGTAGCGTGCTCGCCTAGCACATGTGACACACTGGGTTCAATCCTCAGCACCACATAAAAATAAAATAAAGATATTCTGTCCACCTACAACTAAAAAAATCAATAAATATTTAAAAAATAAATAAATAAAATAATTATATTACCTCACAGATAAAAGCATATAGTGAGCTAACCGTTCAACATGTAACTTACATTGTGATCAGTACAAACTCTAGATAAGAAAAAAATTCCTATTTGGAAATATGTACAAATGAAGTTCAAGAAAACTAGTGGTAGAAAAACACCATAGAAGAGTTCTACTTATAAAGATAATAATAAGCAGACGTTATTCCACAATGAAAAAACTAACAGCTCTTTAACATATCATAACAACAAAAACAGCAATAATAAGAAAGTGACAAACAAAAAATAGAAATTTAAATTAAATTTAATGAAGAGTTCACTTATCAAAATTTTGTAGAATAATATATAAGCCTCTACTTAAAAACTGTATTTAATAATGATTTTCTATAAGTTAATATTGTTATAATTATGTAGGAAGATGACTAAAATGTTGTGGTTGATGTAAAAAGTATAATCGTATTCCAGTTTCTGTTGCTATAACTGAATACCACAGATGATAATCTACAAAGAATAGAAGTTTATTCAGCTTATGTTTCTGGAAACTGCAAGGTCCAAGGCTGAGGGGTCATATCTGGTGGAGTCCTTCTTGACTTGACTGCAGAGTCCTGAGCAGTACAGAACATTACACGATGAAAGAAGGGCATCTAAGAGACAGAAAAACTGGGTTTTGTTATAGACTCACTGTCAACATATCCCAAGAACCCATCAGTCCGTTAATTCATTCATGAGGGTGGAGCTCTCCGAACTTAACTGAAACTGGAGTTTGTGATGAAATTAGATTCTCCACTTCTGCTTGTGAGTGGGGTCTGCATAAGAGTTGCAGGTCTCTGCAGCTGAGAAAGTCTATTTTACTGTTAGCAGCTAATCCTAGCACGGAGATAAATGTCAGCATAAATTCTGTCAGTTCCAAGAGTCACATGCAGCAAAGCCAGATTCTTCTCTACTATTATTGAATAGAGTGTTCCAGTTTTTAATGGTGGACCATGCCCTCTAGTGTCATAGTAGACCTCAGCAACTCACAGCCAATTTCTCTCTGAATTATTGTCTCACAAATTCAAAGAAAGAAATCCACAGAAGAGGAAGACAGAGCATAAAAGAGAAAGATTTATTCAAATGAGAAGAGACAATTCTTTCAGGGCAAGAAAGGACTCAATAAGAGTTGCCACATAAGGATGTTTCTCCAGAGGCTCATATAGTTACTGAGTAGGGGCATTGGTCAGTACTTCTGCCACTCAGGTCTTGGATAAGTACCAATGCTATTGGTCAAAATCCATGCTAAACAAGTATTGGAGAAGCATGAAAGCTATTGGTAAGCCCTTGAGTCTCTAGACTTCACTCAGGTCTGTTTTTGCTTCCCTTTCCCACATCCCTGGGTCAAAGGAGTTGGCTGGCATATTTGGAATATTTCTACTGGTTAACTTCATGGAGTTACCTTTACATTGAAAAGTCTTAATTGGAGCACATTACACTAACTGCCTGATCATTTTACTATGTATCCAATCTTATTCATAATCACCTCCTAAATGTTCCAATTTGTCCTCAATTTTAATAATTCACAATGGAGATTCGATTTCAATATGATTTTTGGTAAAGACATTCAAATCATGGCAAGTATCCATGGAAACAAATAAATCAGCAAAAAATTATTCAAAATCACTAATAGAATATACTAATACTACAAAAACATGATGGAATTATATTTTTTCAAGGAAATTTTAGAAACTACATGATAGTACCAGGAAAGATAAAAGGACTAAAATTAAAGGCTGGCACACAGCATAGAGAGTGAAAACAAACCAAAACAAAACAAAACACTGAGAAAAGTAGAAGCTGGATATAAGATGTAACATGAACAAGAATGGACATTACTGCAATAGAAAAGATACTACAAAAGTTCTTCAAAAAACCAATAGCACAAATATTTAGGTATTTAGCACACTGATTTATAAAATCAAAGTATATACATAAAACTGAGTATAAAGTCAGACAAACTGCAACTGAGCATAGATTTTACATATAAGGTAAGAATATTCAGATAAAAAATATAAAAAATATCACATCAAAGGGAAATCACAATTATACCTACCTTTTACTAAGACACATAGAATTATTGTCAAATCAATTAGACAATTAGTAGAAAACTGTTATTTGTCTTAGATGATTTAATTGTACCTACAGAAAACAAACATTATGAAATTGCTATTATTCAACCACTTTTACAAAAAATGCAAGTGGCAAATTAATATGATTGGATTTGATGTATGAAAATCTGCACAGAGAATTTTAAACAATAAACTTTATCAGTTGTTAAGCAAATTTTGTTTCTACATACTAGCTGCACAAAATACACTTAGAAAGAATAATTTTTTAAATGTTGAGAAGCAGAAGCTATATGTTGCCAATAAATTTTAAAAGGTACTTTATAGAACATTTTGTTAAAAAATTATGACTTTATTTACACACAAAAAGTATAAATACTGAAGTATATATACCACACATGAAGATTTAATGTTATACTTACTTAAATTATTCTTTGCTTTCATTTATTCTAATATAATTTAACCAATTTCCTCAAAAGAATTGACAATATGACCATAAAATTTTTTGTAGAGCAGAAAGGAAAAAGGTTATTTAAAAATCTTACCATATATCTATTGAGATGATCATGTGATTCTTGTACTATTTATGTGATGAGTTACATTTATTGATTTATGAATGTTGAACCAACCCTGCATTCCTGCAACTCACTTCATCATGGTGTACTACCTTCTTAATCTTTATCAAATTTTTTTTGAATTTATATCAACAAGGATAAGGCTCTGAAGTTTTCTTTCCTTGATGGGCTTTTGTCTGGTTTTGGTATCAAGGTGATATTAGCTTAATAGAATTAATTTGACAGTGTTCTCTCCCTTTCAATTCTATGGAAAGATTTGTGGAGGATTATAATTATTTCTTCTTTAAAGATCTGGTAAAATTTGGCTGAGATCCACTTGGTCCTTAACTGGTCTTTGTTGCTTCAATTACATAGCTTGATAATGAAGAATAAAATGATGGCATTTGCTGGTAAATGGACAGAAGTGGAGAACATCACTTATTTCATAAGTGATGTTAGCCAGACCTACAAAGCCCGGGTCAAATGTTTTCTCTCACATGTGGAGGTTAGACAAAAAATTAGGGAACAAATTGTGTAGGGGAGAGAAATCCCATGAAAATATAAAAGAGATTAGTGGAGTAGAGAAAGGGGATACAGGGGGAGGTGAAGAAGGAGGAACAGGAAGAGGGAGGAATGGTGAACCACATTATGCTAGGTGCATATATGAATATACTACAGTGATTTCTACCTTTATGTATACCCATAAAGAACTAATCTTAAAAACAACACCAATTAATAAATATAAGGAAAACCAGTAGAGTAGAGGAAGTGGAACAGCAGAAGGGAGAAGGGGAAGTAAAGAGTAAGATCCAGGGACTGGAGTGGAATAAATTATATTCTAAGCATTCATGCATGATTATGTCACAATTAATCCCGAATTTATGTGTAATTATAATGCACTAATAAAATCCTAAAAAAGTGCTTTACCAGTAACAAGTCCTGTTACCTATATTACAATAGTATGGAATTTTTACAATTAAAGACAAATTATTTCATGGAAAAGAATAGAGATCTAGAAATAAATTCAGTCATAGATGAAAATCTATTTATGATCAATGTTACATCCTGAATCATTGAAAAACAATCACTCATTAAATTACTTTGATATTATTTTATTCATATGTTACAAATTAACATTGAATATTTATGCTATACAGAAAATTAATCTGAGTGAATTGAAAACCCATATGCAAAAATACACTTTGAAACATTTTGAAGAAAATAAAATAGTTTGGATTATGAAGCAATATCTTAAATCATACAGAAAAATGCACACAGTTTAAGATCAGAAGAGAAAATTACAGTAAAATTAAAAATATTATGTGTGATTAATGACAACATAAAATGTGAATTAAGAGACATTGACTGTAGAAATTGTTTGGAACTTTTGACAACATTATTACTACTAAGAATACATGAAAATCACTTAAATAGTCAAGTATTAAATGACTGACAATTGAATAGAAGGGAAAAAAGAAGATGGTTGAAGTGTTGAATCAAAGTACAATGAAAACTTGAAAGATGCTTAGTTTTCCAGAGCAATGAAAATTAAAATATTAATGCAGTATCATTTCAAAGTCACTTATTGGCAAAATGTTAAAGTCTGTTAATACTAAGTTGGTTATTTGGTGAGAAAAATAATCTTTGCATATATGTCCATGGCAGTGTTGGCTAACTACTTTGGGAACTCTTCATCAATATCAGCCAGCTCTGAAGGCAGGTGAACTCTAGGACAGGGCTTTCCATTATTGACATATCTTCTGTGGATTCTTGGGCAAATATGCTCGTGAAAATACATAAGTTTACCAAAACACTTTATAACAGAAAAAAATAGAAAAATTCTTTACTGCTCATGAATAAATGAAATTCTCTGTAGCTACTAAAAATACTTAACAATAATTTTTCTTGTAAACACCATGTGGTTTTAAAGGGAGCTACATTATAATATATTTAACATGAAGTATTAAGCATACAAAATATTGTATATTGACTATTGATGAAAACTATAACAATGCAAACTTACAAACATGTTCATGGTAATTGATAACACTAAATTTAAGAAACTGGTTACAGATATGAAGCATCAGAGAAAATTGGATTAATATTTGATTTGGCTGATTGTTGCCCATTTAAATGATCTATATATTAATCTGCATAATTTTTACTGTTCTCTTGACTGGTTAATAAAATGCTCTGACATTACACATTTTCTTATTAATATAATTGACGTTATCTTTGATATAAATGTTTTCTCACCTCTCCATTTACTGAACAAGTCTGAATTATAGTACTAGCTAGTAAAAGCATACTCTGTCTAAGCTGGGATCTACACCGACAGAGAAAATGTGATCATGGGAAACAATGCAGAACCAGAGATTCTCAACAGCATGGAGGCAGTGTCTCCCCCCACCCCACCACCAGGATGAGGGAAAGGGAGGAGGAGGTGCTAAGGAAACATAGGACTGAGGTCTCCCAGAACAGGGCAGATCCAATGCAGGGCCAGCCTGGAAACAAAGGGGAGATGCAGCATTGTTGAGGTGTACCTGAAGACCCAGAGGGTAATGAGAAATACCCATGTTTCTCCCTCCATCACTTTTCAATCTCCAATCAGTGTTATATATTTCTAAAACCAAAAGAAAGCCAGAAAAGTTAGTGGCTTTAAAAATTAAGCCAGAAGGGGTCATGTTCCTTCTCACCAGAGCTCAAAGGACAAGAATGAATATGAGAATAAACAATAATAAAATCTACACAGGTTTGTGGACTGGGTTTAACACTGTAAAGAAGAAGGTAAATAACTTATTAGACAAAAGAGATTGCTAGCATACCTCTTTTTATTTCATGTCACTTTATTGCACTTTGCAGATATAGATATAGCTTCATTGACAAATTGAAATTTTGTGGCAATTCTGAGTGGATCATGTAGAGGCATAATTTTCCTAACAGCTCAGGTGATTGTTAATATTTGTTTGCAATAAATTATTTTAAAATAAAGGTGTACATTGTTTTTTAGACATAATATTTTTGCATGCTTAATAGACTGCAGGAGAGTGTAAACATCAATTCTGTATGCACATGTGATTTGATTCATTGTGATCTTTATTACTTCAGTTTGGACTAAACTTGAAGTATCTCTGTGGTAAGCCTGTATTACTTTGCCTAAAATATGAAATGTTTGAAAATAAGAAAGACTAACCCAAAAATAGAACAATCAAGACAAAGAATTTATAAGAATATAAATGACATATCTATGTGTAAACAGAAGTTAAATATCACTAAAACCAAACACATAAATATTTAGAATAGTAATTAAATTTTAGAGATACATATTGTTAAATAATGTTGTCATTACTTTTTTAATTAGAGAAATAAGGAAATGACATATATATGTAACTATATATATATTTCTCAAATATCTGAATTTTTTTACTTAAAAGTGATTGTAAACATGATGGAAAACTTGAAAGTATCATAAGTATAAAAAAGAGAGTAAAACACTTGTTATACAGCTAAAAAACTGGTATTTTTATGTCCATATATGCTATATAGATGCAAATGTGAGAAAAATACAAATGTTCATATATATATTGATGATAACTTGAATACTGTTTTATCCATTTATGTGAGAAATTTTGCTAACATTCAATATGTGTCAAGAACATGTTTTTTTTTTTTTTTTTTGGTACCGGGAATTGAACTCAGAGCACTGGACCACTAAGCCACACCCCCAGCCCTATTTTGTGTTCTATATAGAGACAGGGTCTCACTGAGTTGCTTAGCACCTCGCCGTCGCTGAGGCTGGCTTTGAACTCATGATTCTCCTGTCTCAGCCTCCCTAAATGCTGGGAAGGACATGACTTTTAATATGTATGATAGTCAATTTTATATACACATTAAATTGATGGATCTTCTATATGTTTAGACAGTTAACTCTTTTAATTTATAAATATTATAAGCAATATTGTGATAAATTAATTATACAAAAGTGCTTAAAATGATATTAAAACATTTTTTTTCAAATAAGTCAAATTTAAAAGAACAATAGCTCTGTCTCTTTCAAGTGTGAAAGAAAATTGCACTCATGTCTTGGATGAGTGATTGGTTTTGTATTGAATAAAGATTTTGTAATATATTTCAAAAATCTTAAAATAATCTACCTCTTGGATGTAGACAGTTATTTCTAACTTCCTTATAGAATTTATGATGTATTTAAAATTTAAATATATAAGCTTTTTGTTTCATCAATATTCATAATATGGAATTAAGATATAAATATAATATCAATTAGAATAGCATTAGAAAAAAATGTCATTTGCAAAAGTTGGAGTTTAGAATTATGTAAAATAGTGACAAATTTATATTTATACACTATATAGTATATGAACTAAAATGTGTGTATGTGAATGTCAACATATACTTAGTCATTTTAGTATGTTGTGGATTTGCATAAGATAGCATTCTCTTGTCACCTTATTTACTAACAGAATTATTTATCTATATCTTTTAAATCTTTAGAACATTTTCCTTATTGATGCATTATACCATAAATTATTTAAATCTTATTGAGGAAGTTTGAGAAATCATACAATAGTCTAGCAGCTAAAGTGCAAAGAAGTCTTGAGTCATCCAATGGTTAGGGATAAGTATGAAAAATGACTAAATGCCAAGAAATAAAACAAAACCAATATCTCAGAATACTTCTTGTAGTTTGAGACAGAGGTCTTGCTTCTTCACCATTATGATTTTTGAGCAGTTAAACATTTTTGTGAGAATATTGTGAAAATAAAATAAGGTATTCTGAAATCTAGATACATAATCAAGAAAAACCTAAAGCTCTGAGCAAAGCTTAAATCACTCCCCTGCTTACTCTCCGTGTGGCTCCCTGGCTTCAGGAGGATAATGCCATATCCCAGGCTTGTGCTTTCCTTCATGAAGTCATTAGTACTAGTCCTACAGGGAACTGGGTACAGATCAAACATACTGGTCAGCTACAGGATTAAAGTCACATCCTTAAAAGTAACTTTTCTTTCCTTTGTACACATTTGCATATTGGGTGAGTTAAATTTTTAACAAAAAATAACATTGTCTTGATGATAAAATAAAGAACATTTAATACATTTTTATTATTAAAAAGTGATAAATATGACTTTTCTTTTTCCTTACCTTTAAATAATATCTATTTCTTTTCTGAATCTGTTTTATTGATGTATGTCATTTATTTTTCTTCCTAAATAAGCCTTAAACTTTTCCAATCTTCAACAGGTTCTGACTAGCTTTTCAAAACCATTTCTGAACATGTTACCTATTAATTGTTTTTATTAAATTTAATTATCAATGCCTAAACACATCTTCATGTATAGTGTTGCATATAATTTTCTGTGCATGTATATTAATATATGCTTGCATATAATTCTAAACAACAGTCTGTAACAAAGCAAAATATAGTATAAGAGTGAATCAGCTGTCAAATGTAACATGATGCCAAAGTTCAAAAGGTCCGTTGCTCAGTAGAAGTATGGAAGTCTGAACACTGCATGTGAAAGCTATCTATTATATGTGTAGTATGAAGAAGAGAGAGTTGTGGGAGGGTTCATTCCAAAACAAGGCTGCTATGATTTTTATGCTCTAATATCTAGTAAAGTAATTTACCTAAAGTGAAGGTGCTCTTAACTTTTAGTATCAAGTTATAAGAAGAAATCAGTGTAAGGTAGTTATGTATGAATGTTCTATTTTCATATGATTTACAAGGCTCACTGGTAGTTTCATTAAAAGTACAACTTTCATAGGAGATGTACCAATCACTTTAAGTTTTCATCATTCATAGACTGATTTATAACTGGTTGTCCTTCCTCTTTTTGGTCCGTCCAAGTACAATCAACTTAAAATAGAAACTGAAGAGACAGAAAGTATAATGGATTCAAGTACATGTCAAATCTACAATTTCTGTATAAAAAAATAATGAACACAATGCAAGGCACTTCAATTCTTATTTCCTCCAGAAAGAGAGTATAATCAGAGTGTAATGAGCACTGAAATTAATAAATTAAAAATAAATGTCCATAAGAGAAAAAATGTATTTCTATCAGACAGTAATTATGTTTTCAACATTGTAAATTAATTCCCCAAATGAATATATTTCAGTGTACCCAATCTATTATCCATTTCATCTTTTTATTTAAAACTCAGTGTTTCTAACTTGACTAAAACACCACATTATTAAAAAGTAAAACAAGAAGTGTTCATTAATATACCCTCTGACATCCTATCATCTCTCAAAACCTCTCGCCGATTTTAAATACTAAAAGAAAGTTATAATGAACACTTTTCTTCCCAGTGGTAACTCAGAAACAAATGGAGCACTTACAGTCTTACATAAGCAAACTATAATGACATTGATATCTATATATTAAAAATTAATTGATGACAAGATGAATACATATTATATTATTAAATAAATTAAAACATACTTTCCTTTTAGGAGACAGTTTAGTATAGCGTTAATTGCTTGAGTCTGAATTCCTGTCTGGTGTCATGTGTTTGGTTTGTAGATTTCTTTCATGCCATGATCTAGAGCAAGCTATTTTCATGTTTGTTCCATTTCCTCAATGAGAAAACAAATTCTACATTACAAGATTGTCATGATATATAAATTAGGCAATTTTTAAAAAGTTTTAGCTCCTTTCTGACCTCACAGTGAACACTGTAATTATGAACCATTTTTAGTATTTAGCATAGTCACTAAATTAGTTCTTTATGCTCTACCCTTTTCTTGTAGTCAGTTATACTGTGATGAGATGTCATGTAAACAACCAGCATCTTGAAAACCAAGGTTGTATGTGTCTTTAAGAAATACTTCATGTTACTTCAGAGAATATCAGTAACCCAATGAAACAATGAGTGTGATGTGTAAAGAGTACACGTAGGTGTAAGAGTACTAGAAAAGTCAGTGGAATGAGTACATGATAGGAAAGTGACAAATATAAAATACACTTAATGTGCCTTATTAAAAACAAGAAATGGCACTGGAAGATTACACTCTAGAGTCAGAAATTAATCTCACTTTCAGGATTCAAGATGGATGTCTAATATTGTGCAGAAACAGGTGAAGTTCAAGGAGGACAGGTAGTTTTATAGTTTGTGAAATCACATTTTCATTAATTATATGGAGAATGAACAGTTAACACTAATCTCTGGTCATTCATGTTATTACAGAAAAAACATTGGAAAAAATGCAGGGTATGTGTACTCTAATCCTACTCTATTATGAGTTATACATCTTTTAAAAACTCACATCCATAGGCATCTAATGTAAGGATTTTGAATATCAAGTAATGGCTTAATGCTTCTTCAAATGCTATGATATTATAATCTAGAAGAATAATTTTCCAAGGGTAGGATGAGTACAGGCTATATATCTGGATGAGTTCGGATTTTCTTTATAAATTTCAACTTAAAGACATTACAGCAAATAATACTAGCAAATATGAGAGTCCAGGTGCCTTCCATTAAGACACTTGTTACATAGGTTTACAAAAATATAAGAAGAGAACGCTATAATTCTTACATTTAAAACATTTTTATTTTGGAATATAAAGTTATTTTTCATAAAACTGTTACCCATGAAATTATGTAGGGGTTTATTGTTATTTCTAAGTAAATGAAAAATAATTATTTTAAACATTTTTTCATTTTAAATATTAATATAGTAAACATTAATAGATTTAATTCACATAAAATGATTTGAGGTCCTCAGTAATTTTTAAGTGTGTTAACTGAATTTTTAAATATTTATCCTTTTGCTTAAAGACATTTTATTACTTTTCTACTCATTTTTTTCCATTTAGTCTATCCCATATGATAATTTATGTTTGGAATACTCTAATGCCTTATCATAAACTTAATTTGATATTTTCAAAGGAGTATTTGTTCTAATAATGTGCAAATCATTTAGCATTTTACTAACTACGGACTATTGTTGGATTATATTTTAGAACTTGGTTACCTTAAGGGAACTTTTCATTTCCTCCTCAAATACAAAATTGTAATATTACCATGAAGACTATGAATTTTTTGTTCATATCATAGCTTATGATATGAACAAAAAATGATAAGGGAAGAGGTCTTGCATATAAATGTATAAATCTATAATGATTGTTTTACATTTATTTTTTAAAGATTCTGTCATTGGATCTATATATATAATGGGAAATTAGAAGGATCATTACTAAAAATTATTTTTAATAATCAACAAATTTTAAATTAATTTGTTTTATTTTTTGTTTTTGTCTTCAGAAAGTCTTGGGAATATAGCCCTACTGTATGAAATTACAGAGTATAGGACTGGGCTAGGAAGACATTTAAGTGTGGAATGATTTCTATTTGATTTTCAGAAGGACACTGAGGTTGATAAAATTTAGTCTTGTCCTCATAAGATTTTCATTTTCTCTGTTTACACTCTACCAAAATCAATCTGTGTGTCATCATTCTTTTGTGTTTGGTTATTATCAAATATTTGCAATGAAGTCAATAATAGCAAAATGATAGCTTTTTTTTCTTTGAACTATAAATATCAGAATCCAAATAGTAAATTAATAATTTCTTTCCTAGATACTTTCATCTTACAATTTAGATGCAGGAAAGTTCTCTGTGTGCTTAGGATTGTACAGTTCTCCCCCTTTCACTAGCAGTTTGAAATTATAACTGAAGAATGTGATGGAAATGCAATATCCAAGGATGAGAGAGGAGCTGGCAGGGACATCTGGTCTCTGTCCTTGTCTGCTCCAGAATAGTATGTCCTTTGTGGTTTTATCTTGACATGTGAAAAGCCCCAAGTTGTACAACTCAGGGACTGCTGTTTTTCAGAGTCACTTAGTGGCCTTGCAACTTGGACACATGTAGATAAGGCTTGTTTATCCCAGGGTAAGTTTCCTGAGCTTTGGAAGACCTGCACACAATGAATCCTAGGCTTTGGTTGTCTCTTGCTGCCTATCTATAAATTAAAAACTCCCTTCATGTGAGTTGTGTGTTGTTGCTTCTGTTTCACTGGACTCAGGCCAAACTGGTAATTAGTGCAGAGTGAACTGCTTCACACTAAAAACTATCAAGAACTCTGGTGAGTCCGATGTTTTTTCCTGCTTATAAAATAGCAAGTTAGGAGACCATAGTTTCATAGGTACTAGCAGAAGACATGAGACCAATGGGTCAGAGACAGGGCTCCCACTACTGTGGCATAGTTGGCATTATGAACTGTGTGTTTATACATGATCTTTTTGCCCCACATATCTCATGTGTCATCTGGAGCAGTTTGGTGATTGCTACATACAAACTGGATTTGCATCACAATTGAAGATTAAGTTTAAGGAACCACCAGCCAGTATGGTCAGAGGATCCAAACAGAACTGCCCAACGTTTGCACCAGAGAGAAGACATTATCTTTATTCTCCTGGACCATAAACAAATCTGCCCTCTATTTCTTCTTTCCTGGAGGGAAATTTGGAGCGTATGTTCCAAGGTGGCATGATAGTTAAACATCCTGGAATTGATACTATAGAACAAAATCTGTCAATGTTTCTGCTTTGAAGTCTCATGAAAAATAGAAAAAATAAGAGGATACCATTTTCTCTTATGTTCAGGCCTATATTCTGTACTTCCTATGGAAAATAGTTTTGTAATTTTCCCATACACCTCCATTCCATCAGTAAATGCTATGCTAGTTTATTTAGACAAATACAGGTGGTAGAAACCACTGCCCAGGCTGTTCTTCAAAAACAAGAGCTATACTCAATTATTCAGACTGAACTAAAAAATTCTAAAGTCTATCAACCAGCCAGTAGGCTACACTGGAAGAAGTGACAACCTGTGTGTCCTAACTGATATGATTTCTACTCAGAAGGCTGCTATAATGGCAAAAAAATTTATTTTCAATGTCAGTAAGAACGCCATTTAGATAACGATTCTTATGTGGCAGTCATGCATTATCTTGTCTTGCTCTCAAAAGCATGGTGGCTTGCAACTTAGGAGTGGTCATAGAAAAATGTCAAGTGTTGAAGAAACGCCACCTCACTATGGAAGTCACTCAAGTCTACCTGAAATTACTAGCCAGAATTCTTGTGGATCATAAAATTGCTCTAGATGATAAAATTTCTTTTCAGTCTAAGGTAGAGTATGGAATCTGTGCATTTGCTAACATATCTGGCCATACCTACTTTATTGTTTCAGGCCAAACAGAAAAGTTAACAAACAAATGAACAAAAACCATAACATAAATTCACCAGACTCTTTCAGGTATATACTAAGGATTTAGGGAATATGCCTAGTTAGGACACTGGGTGGCATATTTGAGGTCAAAACAGTATTTTAATTTTACCTTGCTACATCAGGTTGTGTTGATAGTAATCTTAATGAAATTATGTGCAAAAATATTGAACAGTTTCTGATCTCATCTATTGATCAAGTATCAAAGTAGGCAATGGACTTCAGTACTCATGGAAAAATGCTAGAAGCCCAGTTGGTGTTGAAATAAATGATAGATATTATGAGACATTCTCATTGTCTGATGTATTTCTGCACTATTTCTGAGCAGAGATATTGACAGACTGTTTTTTTCCCTAATCTGTTTGTTTCAAGATGTTTTCATACTAAAAAGCCTGGGTTAAAAAAAAAAGAGAAAGTGTCTTCCTATAGGACAGAGAATAGATTTGTTATCTAGGAAAAAAAATAAAGATAATATTTCCTTCTTAGGAAAGGTTGGGCAGGTTTGCTAGCAGCTCTGTTTTAAATTTGGGGTTTACTAAGTTTTGAGGTCCTCAGCTATGACATAAACTTGTAATGTTCACAAGATGTAGACCACTACATAAATCACTGTTGAATTTAGGAACAAGAATAACAAATGCAATCAGGAAAGTCATATTGTTTGTTCTCTCACAGGTAATGTAGCATGGGCCCTGATTCAGAAATCTCATGACGTTTTCCAGAATTTATTTGAGAAAAACTTGCTAACTTGTAAGAAAGATAAAATCAGACCCTTAAAATTATTGTTATATTCTTATCTACATCAAAATTTATTAATTGATAGAAATATTTGCATATGAATATCTAACTGTACTAACCATTCAGAAAATTAAATGTTTTTGAGAAGGAAAATTATTTATTATTGATCTCATCATATCATTATATAAAGAAACTGTTGAATAAGTAAATGTTTGTTTTATTTTCTCTCTTTGAATAGTCAATGAAAGAGAACACTTTTTTTTTTTTAAAAAATGTTTTTCCTTTAGGACTATATGAGATTGACAAATTCGTTTTTAATTTCAGTCCAGAGTTTACTGAGTCTACATGTTCCTTTGAGATATCAATCTTTTTTGACAAGCAGATTTGTTCAACTTGGTCAAATACTCACTATGTCATAGTATACAATAATATCACTGTCTCCTTTATTAACAAAAATTCTAGTTGATTTCAAATCTTTTTAAGAAATTTCCAATTTCTCTAAAATCTATTTGTTTTCATTAATAAAATATATCTTGGCACCTATTTTTTAGGAAATTAATAAATGATCAATTGAAAGTGTTTTTCAGATGCACATGCTCTGTGTTTTCTAATATGGTTGTTCTTCATTTGAGAATAACTAAAAAGTATCTGAATGGTTGACATTTGCATTTATTTTGCTTTAATTTCTTTTACCAGCTAAATAACAGTATTCTGTCAAACAGTATGACGGAGCTGGGTCCAGTGGAATACACCTTTAATCCCAGCAATGTGGGAGGCTGAGGTAGGAGGATTGCAAGTTCAAGTCTAGCCTTAATAACTTTGCGAGGCCTTCAGCAACTTAGCAGAAATTTTCACATACTGTCTCTTAAATTATGCATAAAATGGAAAGTGTACTATATAGTCTAGCTACAATTTCAAAACTGTGATGATTTTGATTATAACCATATTATACTTAAATTCTCAATACTTAATCTTTAGGTCCCAGATCCACTACTTTGTTCAACGTGGTTAAATATGAAATAGTGTTTCTAAGATAATACTATGACATTAATGAAATGATAGTTTGCATTAGTGTTTGATCATTGATGGCATAGAAAGGAAATACAGAAATGCAGCAACTTGAACTAAAAGAAAAATATGTACCTCAATATTTATTCATTGACATATTTTTATTAGCAGACAAGTTATGTTCTTCAGCCATTACATACAGAAAGATTTTAGAAGTTGCCAAGTTTGATTGAGGAGACAGAAAAAAATCACAGTTAAACTTGTCTTCAACTGTTTCAGGTAAACTTTCAAGCATAGGAAAACAATAATATGTCTGACTCTATTCTTCTAATAATTTTTAACTATTATAGATAAGAACTTTGGAGTAAAAAAAGGTGAGAGAAAAGACAGTATGAAGTAGAAGATAAATGTAATTTGGTAAAAGGAGTAAACAAGTGGTATTTTGCAAAAAATCCATAAAGCACTATGAAATAAAGATAGAAGGTGAAACTATGAAGGTTGTTATGATTTGGGTCTGTAATACACCCAAAAGGTCATGTGTCAGGTAATGCAGGCATGTTCAGAGATGAAATGAATGGATCATGAGGACTATGATTTCCTCCGTGGATTAATCCATTTGATGGATTAATAATTCAACTAGAATGCTGGGAGGTGGTGAAAACTGTAAGCACGTGCAGAATGATTGGAGGAAGGAGGCCACTGGGAACATGGCCATATAGACCGTGTCTTTCCTTGGTCCCTTCCTGTTTTATTCTCTTTTTCTGGCTGCTATGAGTGGAAAGCTTTCCACCTTGATGTTCTGCCTTCCTCTCAAGCCCAGAGCAATAAAACTGGCCAAGTGAGACTTTTGAAATTTTGAGCCAATATTAATCTTTCCTCCTCTAAGCTGTTCTTGTAAAGTGTTTTGGTCCCTGTGACAAATAGCTAACACACACAAAGGTGAACTTATAAATACATAATAGTAGGGATCCTCTTCACATTGTTTTCTATCCAGATCTCACCTAACACAATTTAGACTACTTTATTGTTGTAGTCTGTATTTTATGACTGATAAACTCTATCAAGATTACCCATTCTTTACTCCTTCTGTCCATTCCCTTTGCTATTGTGCCTCTCACTATGCAAAGTGAGAAAACCTTACTCCACTGCTTGGATATGGACTATTAGGTGATTTTCTTTTGACCATGCATGCTTTGGCCAAGGTTCACAGTGGGACCAAAGAACCAGGATGAGAGTGCCTATGTGATATCTTGTATTTGAGGCTTTATTCTTGATGTTCTATCTACTGTGAGAAAAAAAATGATTCAACTTGTTTAGTGTCTTGGTTCAAGGAGAGTGAGCAACATAGAATGAATCTTGACTCAACTCATGGCTTACGACTGACAACACTAAACTCTATTGTTAAACTTATCTATTCTCTCAGAAATTAGGAACAGTTAAAGAAATATCTCCACACACATTTTGCCTTGGAAATGGCTTACTATAAAGTGCTGCTCTTTCCAAGCTGAGTCACATAATACAGGGATGCTCTTCCTTGTTGAGCTATTATTACCAGGGCACTCCAAATCTGTATGCTTTGCCTCATAGACAATTCAGTACCTGAATTGACCCCAAATTTTATTCAACATTTTCTCCTTTGTTGAGTGTAGGAGCACTCCCCATACCTTCAACCCCTCCCTTCCTTCTTTCCCCATTCTATGCTAATGGACTATGCTCTTGACAGAGAGCACCCTGTTGTTTGTAACTTTGGAACTGATTGGTCCAGGAGTGTATATAAACTTTTGTACTTTCTGGAATAAACAGTGTTTTTCTGTCTGGCTCCAGCAGAGCAGATTTTTACCTATACCCTGCGATCTAAGGACAGTGACCCTGCGGATCGCCACCGTCCTGGGAGACCTCCATTTCATCTTCTTCCCCGTCGACCCTTTTTCTTTGTCTCTCTTTTCTTTGTCTCTCAGGACCCCAGCTCCTCCAGGGGATCCACACAGCGCAACTTTAAAGCGACAGTTGAGAAATTTGATCCACCTTAAACTTTGATCCACCTTCTGCCTGAGCTAGTATACAACCTCTCCTTAATTCCACCTCTTGATTGCATGGAAAAATGTTTCCTAATCAACTGTCCAAACATGCCACCCACTTCCCAATACCCTGTCATGTCTAGTCTTTCTTATTGCTCCTTAAGAAAGGGAAGTTCTTTTCTGCCTGGCCCTTGAGAGACATGTAGATCTTACAAGTGGAGGATTCTCTGTGTTTCAATAGTATTTACCTCAATTCGAATAATACTTCCTATTAAAATATTCCTTTTAGACTAATATCTCTCCTAACCTAAATCCAGTTTGTTCTATTTAATGAATTTCTGGGCCTATGACTTAGATGACAGGCCATCTATCTTGGAGATACTGCTGTCTTCACTCAAGTGGTAATGCTAGCTCCTTGGATGGTTTGTGTTCTTCCTTTCCAGATTTAAGGTAGTCATAACTCCTAATCCAAGGCTCTAGGCAGTAGTCTTGCCCTATATCATGGGAAGGAATTATTTTTAGTTCTTTCAGGCAGACATTATTCTTTCAGGCCTCTCTGTGAAGACTCTTGTTTTCCTTCAGTTTTGCTTTCCTATCAAATGAGGCAATCTCATTTGTTCCTGAACACACAAGTTGAACAAGGGTATTTCCTCATTTTCTTCACCTGAGGATATTGTGAGAAAATTTGGCTGTTTCCTGATTCCATTAAACCCTTGTTTCTGATTTAACTATCTTTTATTTTCTAGGTTATTTTTAAATTTGTTTTTTTAGATATATTTGACAATAGAGTATATTTTGACAAATTATACATACATGGAGTACAACGCATTCCAATTAGAGTACCATTTTTGTGGTTGTACATGATATGGAGTCACACTGGTTGTGTATTCATATATGAACAAGTGAAAAGTTATGTCCAATTCATATTACTGTGCTTCCTATTTGTATCCCCCCTCCATTCTCTTTATTTATTTTTGTCTAATCTAATGAACTTCTATTCTTCCCCTCCCTATTCTCCTTTGTGGTGGATTAGCATCCACATATCAGAGAGAACATTTGGCCTTTGATTTCTTGGGACTGAATTATTTTACTTAGCATGATACTTTCCAGTTCCATCCATTTACAGGCAAATGCTGTAATTTCAGTCTTCTTTGTGGTTGAGTAATATTCCATGGTGTATATATATCACATTTTCTTTATAGATTTATCTGTTGAAGGGCACTTAGATTGATTCCATAGTGTGGCTATTGTGAATCGAGCTGCTATAAACATTGATGTTATTGTGTCTCTGTAGCATGTTGATTTTACATCTTTTGTATATAAACTGAGGAGTGAGTTCACTGGGTCAAATGGTGTTTTCAGTCCAAGTTTTCTAAGGTATTTCAATATTGGTTTTTAGAGTAGTTGCACTAATTTTCAGTATCACCAGCAATGTATGAATGAGCCTTTTCCCCCACAGCCTTGCCAATTTATTGTAACTTGTATTCTTTATAAGTGTCCTTCTGACTAGAATGAAGTGGAATCTCAGTGTAGTTTAAATTTATATTTCTCTAATTTCTAGAAATGTTGAACATTTTTCATGTCTTTTTGACTATTCATATTTCTTCTACTGTGAAGTACCTGTTTAGTTCCTTTGCCCATTTATTGATTGGGTTATTTTTGTTTTGTTTTGTTTTTTGTTGTTAAGTTTTTTGAGTTCTTTGTATATCCTAGAAATTCATGCTCTGAGGTACAGGTGGTAAAGATTTTTCTCCCATTTTATAGGCTCTCTTTTCACATTCTTGATTGTTTCCTTTACTGTGAAGAAAAATTTTAGTTTGATACCATCCCATTTATTTATTCTTGATTTTACTTCTTGTGCTTTAGGAGTCTTGTTGAGGAAGTTGGTTCCTGAGCTGCCATGATAGAGAGTTGGGCCTACTTTTTCTTGTAGCAGGTCCTGGGTCTCTGGTCTAATGTCTAGGTCCTTGATTCACTTTGAGATGAGTGAGAGATAGGGGTGAGCTGGGGTGAAAGAGAGGGGTTCAATTTCAATCTGCTACATATTGAATCCCAGTTTTCCTAGCACTATTTGTTGAAGAGGCTACCCTTTCTCCAATGTATTTTTATGGTGCCTTCTTCTAGAATGAGATAACTGTATTTATGTATGTCTGTGTCTTCTGTTCTGTTCCATTGGTCTTCATGTCTGTTTTTGTGCCAATATTATGCTGTTTTTGTTACTATAGCTCTGTAGTATAACTTAAGGTTTGGTATTGTGATGCTTCCTGCATCAATTTTCTTGCTAAAGATAGCTTTGGCTATTCTGAGCATCTTATTTTTCCGAATGAATTTCATAACTACTTTTTCTATTTTTATGAAGAATGTCACTGGAATTTTAATAGGAGTTTCATTAAATCTGTATAATGCTTTTAGTAGTATGGCCATTTTGACAATATTAATTCTGCCTATCCAAGAACATAAGAGATCTTTCCATTTTCTAAGTTCTTCAATTTCTTTGTTTAGTTTTCTGTAGTTTTTATTGTAGAAGTTTTCCACCTTTTATGTGAGATTAATTTGCAAGTATTTTATTTTTTGAGGGGCTATTGTGAATGGGATAGTTTTTCTGATTGCTCTTTTAGCTAATTTGTCAGTGTACAGGAATACAACTGATTTATGAGTGTGGATATTGTATCTTGCTACTTTGTTGAATTCCTTATGAGTTTGAGAAGCTTCATGTTGGAGTTTTTGGGCCTTCTGAATAGAAGACCCCAAATCATGTCATTGGTAAATAGATGTAGTTTGAGCTCCTCTTTTCATATTTGTATCCCTTTAATTTCTTCTCCTCCTCCTCCTCCTCCTCCTTCTTCTTCTACTTCTTCTTCTTCTTCATCTTGTCTAATTGATCTAGCTAGAGTTTCAAGGACTATGTGAAATAGAAATGATGAAAGAGGGCATTCCTATCTTATTCTGGTTTTTAGAGGTAATGCTTTCAATTTTTCTCCATTTAGAATGATGTTGGCCTTAGGTTAGGCATATATATTTTTTACAATGTAAAGGTATGTTCCTACTATCCCTAGTTTTTCTAATGTTTTGAGTATGAATGTATTTGGCTTTTTCTGTTATTGAGATAATCATGTGGTTCTTGTCTATAAGTCTACTGATGTGATGAATTATGTTTATTGATCTCTGTATCTTGAACCAACCTTGCATTCTGGAATGAACCACACTTAATCATGGTGCACTATCTTTTAAATATGTTTTGTGTGCAATTTGACAGTATTTTATTAAGAATTTGTGCATTTATATTCATCAGTGATATTGGTGTGAAGTTTTGTTTCTTTGATGTATCTTTGGTTTTGGCATCATAGTGATGCTAGCTTCATAGAATGAGTTTGGAAGGGTTATCTCCTTTTCTATTTCATGGAATAATTTGAGGAGGATTGGTGTTAGTTCTTCTTTGAAGATCCAATAGAACTTCTTTGAGAATCCATCTGGTCTTGGACTTTTCTTTATTGGTAGGCTTTTGATTGTGTCTTTGATTTCCTTGCTTGAAATTGATCTTTTAAATTTTCTATATCTACCTGATTCAATTTGGGTAGGTCATATGACTTAGAAATTTGTTGATATCTTCATGATTTTCTATTTTGTTGGAGTACAGAGTTTCAAAGTAGTTTATGATTATTGTCTTTATTTCAATAGTGTCTGTGGTGATATTACCTTTTTCATTATGAATTTTAGTGATTTGAATTTTCTCTTTTTCTTCATTAACTTGGTTAAGCATTTATGATTTAATATGTAATACTATGGTTAACTCTTATCTCTTTCACTTCTCTGAGTGACTATAAGCTTTACCATTAGGAAATTCATTCATTTCAGTATCTTCTAAAATGGTATTTTTTTTTCCAAGGATGATTTACATTTTCAGTGGATATTTAGGAAAGTTAGGAACTTTCAACTAAGACCTTTCTTTCTCCATCAATTACATTCTTCCTTCTTTTTTTTTAAATTCCATAATTAATCTTCTCTTTAGTTCTCAAGTCCTTAGATATTTTTTCCTCTAAATTCCTTTATCCCTCTGCCTATCTCTACCATACCTTTCCCTTCTCATTCCAGCCCCTGAGATCCATATAATTTCTCTAGGAAAATATGTATAGTTTCATGATCTTCTCTCCACACTGGGGTTCTCAAAGGGCTCAAGTACCACACAAACAATGACCTGAGACTGAAAAGGCTAACTGGATTGATATTGGATACTTAATATACTCAAGACAACCTTTGGATATACCCAAGAGACCATTTGTTCTCTCCTTAGTCTCTTTCCTGAAATCAAGTCTACAGCCTGCATCAAGGTAAAATGAAATCTTAATCAGCTTCAAAACATTGGTGCGGATGCTATTAAGTAGGTAATTTCAATTTGTTCCATCTTCCATAAACAAAATCCAAGTAAAAATGTAAAGATATATATATAATTTTTTTTCTTTTTTTCTGTTTTTTTGGTACTGGAGATTGAACTCAGGGACACTTGACCACTGAGCAACATCCCCAGCCCTATTTTGTGTTTTTTGTAGAGACAGGGTCTCACTGAGTTGCTTAGCACCTCACATGAATATATTTTTTAAAATGCTTAATATCATAATCCATCAGAGAAATACAAATTAAAACTAGGAGATACTATATCATCAAGTTAGAATGGCTATTATAAAAAAATAAGGACTGTTGTTAAGAATGTGGAGAAATGGAACTATTATTCACTGTTGGTGGGAATGTAAATTAGTACAACCGTTGTGGAAAATATTATAAAATTTCCTCAAAAAATAAAAAAGAAATGTGACATATCTGTATTATATGATCCAGCTATTCCACTTCTTGGTTTATAACCAAAGTAAATTAAATTAACATACCAAAGGATACATAGATGCTCATGTTTATTGTGGCACGATTCACAGTAGCTAAGGTAAAGAATCATCCTAAGTGTTCATCAAAAAATGAATGGCTAGAGAAAAATTGTGGTACAATTCAATCACAAACAAAATGAAAATTCTGCCATTTTCAGCAAAATGAATTTAATAGGAGACATTATATTACATAAAATAAGCCAGGCACAGAAAGACAAGTATCACATGTTCTCTTTTATATGTGGAAGCTTTAAAATTAGTCTTGCGTGTTTAATAGTGATTGTTTCAGATTGGGAAGGGTGGAAAAAAGCAGATTGGGTTTTATTAGTGCACACTCTATCCATGTATGGAAGTGTAACTATGAAATCCACTAATATATACAATTAATACATGTAAACAATGTGTTTTAAACATAAAGGTCAGGCAGCAGCAAAAGACAGCTTTTTTATGTGAACCAATGGGTTGAAATTTTAGAATGAAAGTAAGCAATTTCTAATTTTGTCTGTCTTTATAATTTTTTTCTGTCTATATATATGAATCTCCTCTCCTCTAACAGGAATTGGCAAGTTAGATTTTAAATCCCTTTATGAAGCTCTATTTTGATTGTATAGAGTTTAGTAAAAACGTATAAATTTAATATTCCTAAATATCCTATAATTAAAGAATTCTAACTTTCAGTATTTTCTTAAGGATTCTTATAGGAACTAATTTAATAATTCATATTATCTTAATGATCAAATTATCATGTTAGGTAAATATTTAGCAGAGAGACTAGTTCAATATTGGTTTCATAAAAACAGTTGTTTTTTGAGTTATCAGTGTTT
Organism: Geosciurus inauris; assembly: GCA_004024805.1. NCBI lineage: Eukaryota > Metazoa > Chordata > Mammalia > Rodentia > Sciuridae > Geosciurus > Geosciurus inauris. The sequence continues at coordinate 11,587 of PVHX01008344.1, read as the reverse complement.
ATATCGCAGGTTATCTGCCTTATCAGTATTATAAATACTAGAATACATTTGAGTGTGTATATTAAATTTATTTTGGTCCTAAATATGAGACATGATAGATACCTCCCTTATTTGTGTGACTAGTTCAGTCTCACCCTTTAGTTCTTGCTTTAGTCAGTTTTTCAGCACATTCTTGCCTAGTACCCTAACTTACACAACTCCAGCAAAACAATCTTTACTTCAGACATTTTAAAATATGATTCTATTTATATGAAATTATGAAGATACTTGTTATCTACTTTTACTCTTTTTCAATCACATGAAAGCTACATGAGGGTAGGGACCAAGTCAAATTTGTTTACACATGACCAATCATATAATATTGACCAATTAACACGTTAATGTGTGAGTCAAATTTGTAAAGGGTAACATAATTTTTATTAGAATAAAATTTTTATTATGAAGTATTAATTTAACAGAAATTATTATGGTCATCATCATCATCATCATTTTGGCAAATAAGACACATGAAGCTTAATGATTTGGAGTTGAAGATCAAAATAAATTATTAGAAGGTACCTTAATGTTAATCTAAGCAATTTACTTAAAAGAAAGAAAAAACACTTAATTTCTATCTTTGCAAAGTGTCACAAGTAAAATAACAATAAAATAGCACATGGGCATTTCAAAGCACTCAGTATGACTGTAGATGTAAGAATAATTTTTTCCTCACTATATCTTTGATGATAGTTGTTGAAACCTGTAAGTCTTCTGTTATATAACATGATGCATTCAGAAAGTCAATTATTGAAAAAATATTATTTCATAAATCAAAATTTGAAGCCATAGATTGGATTTGATTGTTTCCATCCATTAGTAATTCAAAAATTTAATGATGACTTTTCTTATCTGATGAGCTTCTGATAGAATTGTCCGTTTCGTTCTGGGAATTGTATGCTTTTTCTTTCTGTGATGACAGTACAGTCATTGAACTGTTGAGACTGCAAACAAAAAAAATGCCCTGATGTTGATTACAGATCAGGTATTTTCTGGCAAATGAATACAAACCTTTTACTCATTGTTGATAAAAACGAAACTAAAATATGTTATAATAGGTGCATTTTATTTATATGGATCATTTTATTTTATAAAACTACAGTTTTAATGTCATTTCTTAATCTCTGATAGAAGTAATAACTGACTCATACCTGTTAGAAGAATTTTTCAAACATTAATTAGGTAAAGAATTTTAAAATTTAGCATCTCTACTGAAGCAACAAAAATATGGTGGTTTATTTATTAGTAGTAATCAATCAGTTAAATTAGTTTTAGATACCAGCTCACATGATGTGTATAAAGAAAATTTTCTTACTTAAAAAAAATCTTTATTATTTTCATCAATAATTATTTAAATAACAAAGTATTGACTCAAAAAGTTTAGATCAAGTATCTTTTATCTCTTTCTTTCCCCAATTACTTTTGATTTCTTTTCTTATCTCTGTTATTTTGTTGTTGTTCTTGTTGTGGTTTTTTTTTTTTTTGGTACTGAGGATTGAATTCAGGGGTACTCGACCACTGAGCCACATCCCCAGCCCTATTTTGTGTTTTAAGTAGAGACAGAGTCTCACTGAGTTGCTTAGTGCCTCGCCATTGCCGAGGCTGGCTTTGAACTTGTGATTCTCCTCTCTCAGTCTCCCAAGGTGCTGGGATTACAGGCGTGAGCCACCGCGCCTGACTTCTGTTATTTTTTTAAATATGCTAATAAGAACATAAAATAGTAATTTCAGTGAAATTTTTCTTAATTTAAATTTCTGTGAATTCAATACAAATGTCTTGGAACTTCCCTAGGAACATAAAAGACAAATATAATTATTGATAGTTTAAATCTACTTTTCATAGTAAATAGTTATTGCCATGTTCATATTGAACCAATTGAGATAATGTTTTTCTTATTAAACAAACTACCTGTTGAAGTAGAGAGGAAGAGATGCAGAGATGATAGAAATGTACATCTAATTTAAAATCTGTTTTAAACCTCTTTATAAACTTAGTAAATTCCAGTTTTGGATTTTTTTTTTTTTTTGGTACCAGGTATTGAACTCAGGGCCACTCGACCATGAAGCCACATCCCCAGCCCTATTTTTGTGTGTTTTATTTAGAAACAAGGTCTCACTGAGTTGCTTAGCACCTCTCTTTGTTGAGGCTGGCTTTGAACTTGCAATTCTCTGGTCTCACCCTCCCAAAGTGCTGTGATTACAGGCATGCGCCACTGTGCTCAGCTAAATTACAGGTTTTATACTTGGAAATTTTTATTCATTCAGTTTATTCAATTTAAATATACAGATAATATCTTCTAGATGAGAAAAGTGAAACACAGTGGGGATAAGGAAGTTTTGTAAAGTGACAGCTCGTAAGTACTAGTATCAGGATTTGAACAAAAATGAATAATCTGGCTCCAGAATGCATGTTCTTAGATATTACTTTATAATATCTGTCATTAATTCATGAAATTAATAGCATTATGAAAAAATGTTCAGTATTTGTCTTGTTGACAAAAAATATAAAAGTTTTCTTAAATGGAAACATTATGAATTACAACTCTTTAGGAAACCATTGTCATTTCTCACTGTTTTAGTTTGCTTTGTGTTACTGTAGAAAAATTTCTGAAACTAGGTAACTTAAAAATAACAAACTTATTTTCAGAGTTTTGTGGATTATACAAGAAAAATGTGTCAGCAGATTAAATGTCTGGTGACAGTGGAGGCTCTGCTTCCAGGATTATACTTTGAATTTTGCTTCCTTGGAAGTGTGAAGATGGTGTATCCTCACATGGAAGAGAGGGAAAGTGCAAAAAGACCAATGTCCTTCTGTCCATGACCTTTTATAAGAGCACCTAATCCAATTCATGGACGTGAACCATAGCTCTCATGCCTTCATCAACTCTCAAAACCCCTTTTTATACCATTGCTTTGGAGATTAAGTTGCAATATGAATTTTGGAGAGGACAAAGATATGCAAACCACAGATATCACCTTCACTTTTTCATTCATTGAAACTTAACGAAAGAATTTCAAAATTTTAACAAAAAGCGAGCTAGAGCAGTGATAATCAGCTTAGGCCTATCTTTGACTTTTGACTTTGCCATAGATTCTTTGGGTGGCATAAGACTGGTACATAATCATTGATTTCACCAGATTTCAGCTAGGAAATCATTTTCACTATTTTAAAGTCTCTAAAGTGTAGTATGATACAATTCTCTTCTTCTCTAATGACATTAGATTATTTCCATTACCACAATGAGGTCAATACCACATGCTCAGAAATATGATAAAACTGAACTTCAGAGAACTGATGCCCATATTCTCTAGTTAATATTTACTGGATTTATACATCACATTTGCTCATTTTATTTCTAAAAATTTCCAAAACACAAATTTTAGGTGTTCTGGAGGGGAATATTATTTTCCTGTATTATTCTCCTCTATCTTTTTATTTATAATGTTTCATATACCATTTTCAACATTATTGTTTTGTATCCATTCATCCATTATACTTTAACCATTATGACCCTCAAGATTAGGTGGTTGAAATCCCATTATAACCCACAATATCATATTGTTATAATTAAATAAAATAAAGAGAATTTATAGACTGGATTGACAAACTCCTCCCAGAAAGTGTTTGCATGGCTAGAAAAGAGACTTTTCATTTCTCCTACATAGTTTTCATTAAATATGATAAAGATGGAATTACTGAGTAGACAGGGATAATACCTACTAGACACTGATTAACTGGCAGGCAATGATATATTTTATGTGTATATTTATTTAAATGCTACAGAGAAACTTTTAGGACAGAAGTTTACTTATTATTTCTATGAAAACTTTCTCTTCCAATTAGTAAACCATGAATTGTTTACTAATTCCGCGGTTTGTAACCTTTTAGTTTGGTGTTAATTTGGTACTGAGGAATTAGGCCAAGTAATTGAGTCAAGCTGCCAGTAATTCATGTTCATGGTCTTCATTTAAAACATGGGAGTTTATCATAGAAACCACCATCCTGTGACAGCATGAAAGTTCTAACTATAAACAAATGGCCTCATCAGAAGTGTGAATAGAAAAAAATAAGTTAATCCAGCATTTGTACTGATGAGGCTCTGAGTTATCAACTTGGTTATGTAGTTTCTATTAAAAATATGAATACTACTATATAATGTATTATTCACACCCAAATACCCAAGGTAAATGTTATTTACTGCATATACCCTAAAAATAGGTATGCTGATTTTCATTATAGGAATTGAAGCTCTAAGATTACAGAACTTATTGTTTATATCCTTATGAGGTATCTGTCTTCACTTAACACCAATTTCTTCCAAATATTTTTTCCCCTATATAGTAAGAATCACCAAGATCCTCCTTCCTTGTAGTCATTCAGTAGTAAGTGTAAACCAAAGCCCTAAATTAGGCTGTCCAGAACTAGAAGCACACAGTATGGTTCCCATCACTACCCCATCCACTTCAAGATCGATGGAGAGAGAATTAGATCATGTTTAAGAGATAGAACCATGCTCAGATCCACTGGGGAGTTCTGGATAGCTTTCTAGAATAAATCTTCACACCTCCTGTATAGTTACTTATTCAAGAGCTTCAGCCTGGCTAGATCCAATCAATGGACTTGGGCTATAATGGTTTTAAAATTTGAAGAAAAAAATTGAGGTAGGTTTCAAATTAAAGTCTCATTTTTGCATGTAAAACATATGTACTATATAGCAGGAATATTTTTCATTTTCTAAGTCTTTATGTTTCCCCCTAAATCAACACATGCTTTTCACATTTATAAAAGTATATCTAAGGAGACAAAACACTCTAATAATAAATAGTATGATTTGAAATAATCTATTGTGTTTGTATAAGCCAAAATATGGTTCAGAAAATAATCATAACTAGATAATTATAAATGTACAACAGTGAAAAGAGTTTATCAGTTACACTTGATAAGTTTTAAATATTGTTTTCCTGTACTATTTCTACATGAAAGGCTGTAATATGCTCCCATAGAGCTTGCTTGATTTATTGGGGAAAATAGTGTGTATTTTGAAAAATGAGCTCTCTGAGCATTGATGAAAAAGACCCAGAGAACACAGAAGGAGTGGTTACACTCTACTGCATAAATAATGCATTAGAAATCTGTTCTCATTCAAAAACACAAGTAAAATTTTTCTAATGGCACACAAAATGTTAATTCTTCAACTGTTTCTCAATTAGAAATGTCTCCATCATTTTCTCCTTTGAAGGTACTTAAATTAATTGTTTTGAATTTAAAGGAGATTCCGTTTTTAATTAATAATATTTTAAAATAGATTTTGGTGTAATAAAATTACATCCCCATAAAACTACATCTCTGTTAAAGTTAACTGTTTCCATTCATAATTATGCTATGCAGGACAGAATTTTGTTTTGGGTTTGAATATAATCTATTTAGGAAACTGCATTCACACAACCTATAATAAATGAACATATGAATCTAATAAAATTTGTGTTAACAGGAAGAAAATATAAATTAAGAAAATAATTTCATAATAGAAAAATTGTGAAATAGGAAATATAATACATTTAATTTTCATGGTAATTTAGCCAACTTTTACCTTTAGATTTTTTGAAAACTAATTAGTAGATAATAATGATTTGTAAATGAAATAAAAATAATTTTAGAAAGTCATTTTAAAGGTGTATAGTTTTATCTCCTAAAACATAATAGTTTTCCTCATTGCTTTCTTATTATTTTCACTTTTTTATTACCCTTTTCTTCAAATTGCAAGAGCCATCTCTCAGTCCAGTCATTTCACAGCATACAATAATAGTGCACTAAGATAAGTCCATTATAATATATGTTTCATGCTATAAGTATTTAAAGTACTACAAATCATCACTTTGATCCATTATTATTTCATTCTACAATGAAATTTATTTATCTCAGTATCTTTTCCCCATTTCCTTATTCCATTTCTTCCCTTGCCTCAAATGGAAGTAATCTTGACTTTTGAAGTTTTTGAAAATCTGTCAAAGTTTGGCTTCTTTTCTACCCCTCATGATAAAAAGTTTCAATTTAAATTTTAAAAAAATCATTCTTATTTTATTCCTTTAATTGATTGATAATGCTTTTCTGAATTCCTACCTTAGGAAATTCTAGTATTGGTTTAGTATGCTAAATACAAGACTGAATACCCTCATTAAGAATGGTTTACATGCCAAAGAATAAATCTCTGCTCTGACAAAAAAGGGATTATTGTTCAATTGCAATGCAGTGAAGGGAGAAATGAAGCTAACAGGAAGATGCAGTACATATGTGCAAATGCAAACATCGAAAAATCCAGGCTGCCATTTTATGCCCCATTAGCTATGTATCCAATGCATTAATATGTAAACGAAATATCCACATGCATTTTTATATTTGTGTGGCTAATAGGTGCCTAATTCTCCACTAGGTAACTTCTAATCTTTATTTTCTCCTCAACAACTCTTTGAGACAAAGTCCTACATTAACGACATTTCCCAGATGAAGAAACTTAAGGGAGAACAGCAGAGGAAGGGGAGCCAGGTTTAGGAAGGAAGGAAGGGCAAGGGGCAGTACTGAGGAATTAAATATATCAATAAATTAAATTAATTCATAATGATTTATGCATATATGAATGTATCAAAATGAATCCCACTTTTATGTATAATTACAATACATTAATTAAAAAACAAATGAAAGAGAGATCAGTGGATCAGAGGAGGATGAGAAAGAGGAAGTATTGAGGATTGACATTAAGCAAATTATATTGTGTGCATATATGAATATGTCACAATGAATCTCAGTATTATGTATAATTATAATGTACCAATAAAAATAAGAATTAATTGTTTAAAAATTTATGAGTATAAGAGCACAATTCATACTCAGATCTATTTGATAATGTAGTCTGAGTTCTAATCATTTATTTATTGTTTATAATTCTAGGGATTGAGCCCAAGGCATAGTACATGGTAGGCAAGTGTTCTACCACTTAACCACATCCCCAGCCTAGTCTATGCCCTTGAACAGTCTACCACTGGGCTAAGATGACAAGAGTAGCCCTTCAGGTGAACCGTGTCCTCCAATCCTCTCTGAGGGGTTTCAGGAATGCATTCAATGCTATTCAATACAATTTTCAACAAGAAGAATGCAAATAAATTTGAGTCAGTAAACCTTTCTAGTAAAAAGTAAAACAAAGAAATAAAAAAACAAATGGTAAAAGAATGCCATAACTCTAAGAACATACAAAGCAAGTTTAGCTGAAAGTCTGAGAGGAAGATGTACTCAAACAACTCAGTCCTTCTTAGACTACTTCATGTAACACGGCCTCACTCAGCAACACTTCTGTCTTCATCTGTGGTCATTCTTTCAGTAAAAACTCAGGGAACAAAAAGCACTTTATGTCCCCCCATCTTTTCCTCATTAATAATTTTGGTGAAATGTTAGTAGCAATCTGTTGATGGAATGTTGACGTAGAAGCAAGCCCAGACAACTTTGTGGATTTTGGCTAAGAAAGCTGGAGCTGGTAAGTCATGGCATTTTATATTTCTTCCATACCATAGAGGCCGTTTCCTTGTCCAAATAACCCTGAATTTGTGTATGGAGGCCCCAGTTAAGGGGGGGAAGACTGCCCAGGTTCACTGATCCCAGAAAATAAAGCATTCTTATAATCCACAAAGTCCGATAAAAACTGGCCATTATTATAATTTATCTCAGAAACCGAACTCATTTAGAAAACTCTGTTTTAGAACAATTACATTTTCCCAGTTTCCCTGACACTATCATTATTCTCAATTTTAACCTGAACAGAAATTTAGTCTGCTCTGGTTGCCTTAAGAAAAATTTTGTCTTTACAATTATATATTTCCAGTATTTATCAAGATTTGTGGAGAATAATACTCATTTCTTCCATTTCTATAGAATAGAAAGCATGTAGTTCCATCTTTGCAGTTCCAGAGTATCACACAATGACAAATACAATGAAGACTATTGGAATTATTTGACAGAAGAATAAATAAATGGGCAAAGCAAATAAATACATATATACACACATGCACACACACACATATATTTATTCGCTTGGTCCATTAATTTATTAATACAAACACACACATATTTACATCCATTTGAAAACTTTTATTTTATAACTTAAATTATCATAAACATATAATTATTAAGTGGCATTATGAATATTATGTGACTTTCCGTTTCTATCAGAATTTGGGTGAAAACATACACTCCTAGAATAAAACTGCTAGGGTTTGAACCTTGGATTTGAGGAATAACTCGTGATCTTAAGCAAGTTTACTTGTGCTCATTGTGCCTCAGTTTTCTCATCTGCAAAAGGGAAAAATTAATTGCTAATATTATGAATTTTCACGAGGGCAAAATAGTATTATAAAATGCTTACGACTTAGGTTTAACATGAAGGCTTAAGTGTGGTTTTAATAGGATTTTGGATTATGTATACCTATCTGAAAGTATTAACTAGGTTCAGTGTTTTGTTTCAAGCAAAATTATCCCTGTATATATAGAAATGTTTTCTATTTATTTTCTTTACACTCATACTCCTCTATCAGAAAGTGATGAACTCAGTTCTTCTTACTCTTTCATCAAACATGGGTTTTGATATTTTCTTGGTTTAAGGTACAATTTAAATGTGGAATTTATGAAGATGCATGAGAAGCAAAAATTAGTGTTTGAGGTTTAAAGTCAGTAAAAGTCTATCAAGAATACTTCTCAAGCAAGCATTATCAAATACTACAGAATATTGAATTAAAGCTATAAAACAAATATATATTTTCATAGAAACTATATATTGCAGCTGAATAAGATGTACACCTCCATCTACCAAAAATATTATTGTCCCAAAACAGGGATGTTATATTTTAGATCATATCCATATGACTCCCCCAGTATCCACTACTTGCTTCTTTGTTTTATCTCAGTCATACCCTAAGGACTTCATTTCCTAGCTGCAATTACTATAATTCTTGTATTAACAACTTCCTGATTTTTGTCATTAGTTCTCTATGCCTCCTTTTAACCGGTTCATTCTGAAGTTCTGAGGGACTTAGTAAATTACATACTGAATATAAAGCAGGCACTTCTTGCAATTTTGAACTTTTCAAATAGAAAAAAAAATAATTTTGTCCAGAAAAATTCGAGTTTTAAGACATATTTATATCTGCAATAATTCCTACACAAATGATTTCCAGAATAATGAAAATTGTTGTATCAGAATCAAATTATTTAAGTCATTCTAATATCTTACTGAAGTTATCAGATGTACTATCTATCACATAGTCAGTAAATCTTAATTTGCATGTCACTGTACTATTTTCCTGTCTCAAGTGAAAATAGTAGACATTGCCTAGCTTTCAAGATGCTCATAGTCGTATAGAGAGAAAAACAGTCATCATGAACAGGGAGTAAGAGCCTGAAGCATCAATCATTTCAACATCTGAAAGAACTGTAAAGTTACCAATTTCTAATTTGAGTAGCTCACAGATATACTAAGATTAAATATCTGAATGTTACATTGTATTGTGTAAGACTAAAGATAAGGGTGTACATTGCGTGGTGGGGCACGCAAAGGGTGACCTGCAGAGTAGAAATCATTGCTGCCTTCTCCTTTTAATGTTCTTATCAGACTTCATGGAAGGGAGAATGAGGTGGTTAATTGGACTGATTTCAAGCCTGAGTTATAATTTTAAGAAGATAGACTTCTTTATAAGTTAAGAAGATAAAGAGAGATTTGTTCTTGAACAAGGAGATGAGAAGAGACAGATGAGTTGAGCATGCTGATGAAGGGTTTTCTACCAGCAGGAAATTCACCGAGCATTTAAACTCACTGATTAATCAATCACTTGGAACTTAAAACAGCTAGACTTAGCCCTTGAGTCTTGAAGAAAAGTTATTTTGTTTCAATGTGATTTAGAAGAACAGAAGATTAGTCTGAAGATTTATTTAAGTAAAGGGATTTATAGAATTTGACTAAGGCATTATAGAAATAGATTTTCTGAATATACTTTTCCAACAAGTATATCTTCTTTGATCTCTGTGCTGCAAATGTTGACCATTTCTTGACTCTAATATCTATTTTTGTATATTTTAAATTAAATGTATCTAATAATGAATAAGTTTAAAGATCTTGATGATGAGAATTGTAGGTTTTGCAACATATTGAGTTATTTTACTGATCTCTGGATTTCTACTGTTTTATAATTTTTTAAATACAGTTTAGGGGATGGGATGGTAGCTCAGTGGTAGAGCGCTTGCCTCGCATGCGTGAGGCCCCGGGTTCGATCCTCGGCACCACATACAAAGCAATAAAATAAAGACATTGTGTCCATCTATAACTAAAAAAATATTTAAAAAAAAAATAAATAAATACAGTTTAAAAGAGGTTTTTAAAGCTATCTTTTGAGCAAGATTCTTTTAGCTAATATTAAATAACAAAAAATATTTTCTTTGTATCTGTGTACATATGTTTATACTATTAATAAAAATAATAATTTATGTGGAATAATAATTATGATATTTTCAGTGCTTATTTGTTTTATGCAACAGATTTATGAGTCACACTAAGCATTTCAGATAGACTTAAATGTGACCAAAATAGAAAATAAGTTTTCATTATTGCCCATTCCTGCATCTCTCTAGAGTGCAAGTACAGGTCAGATTGCTTATTTCATTTACACTACTCAGGACAGCTTAGTGGAAATAACATTCAAGATGCTTTATACTTTTAATGGGCATGGAAATAACTAAAATCAATAGCAAAATATAAAAGCATTCATTAATCTTAAAATTCTCTCTGATAAAAGCTGCATTATTTAAGAAACAGAAGAAAAATCACAGCTATAAGACTTCTTTTTTCTAAATACATGCCTCTTTGGAATTTAAAAATTCTCTACTTTTCACTTTGGGACAAATAGAATTTTTTTTCATTTTTTATACTAATGTTTCTCTCTCCTTATTTAATAATTAGGATTATTTATGTGGCATTTTGCCTTCTTTGATATTGGATATTTTTTCTGGTTTAAACCTGGTAAATAACTAAAATTTCTTTTTAAGGGAAGTTTAAAAAATCTTAAATTTATTTCAAGTGTTAATATATTTTTTTATAATTTAGAAATATTTTTAATTAATGTCCTATAATTTTCTTGCCATTCTTTGGCAGTTATTAAAAACAATAACATTTTACGTAATATCAACATTTAATGGTTGCATAGTGCATAATATTTTTAAAAAATGTTTCCCATGTATTACTTCACATATATAAATATTGTGTGTGTTATTGTCCCTGAATAAATTTCAAGAGAAAATTAAACTAAGATTCTCTAGGTTCACAACTGTATAAACCCTTTAAAAAAATGGCATATTTCAAGTCACCTATGGCCAATTGTGGTCCAATAAGCTTTTACTTTATGTATGCCTTATACCCTTTGCTTCATCCTGAACAATAGTAGAATACATGCTATTTAGAATTTATTTCCTCAAAGTTATTTAATATTTTTGTAATTTTAGAAGAAAAGCTATTGGTTTC
>PVHX01008343.1:67500-84233 GCA_004024805.1 Geosciurus inauris | reverse complement strand
TTCAAAGAAGAATTAATACCAATTTTCCTCAAACTATTTCATGAAATAGAAAAGGAGGGAACCCTTCCAAACTCATTCTATGAGGCAAGTATCACCCTGATTCCAAAACCAGACAGAGACACATCAAAGAAAGAAAACTTCAGACCAATATCCCTGATGAACATAGATGCAAAAATTCTCAATAAAATTCTGGCAAATCACATACAAAAACATATCAAGAAAATAGTGCACCATAATCAAGTGGGGTTCATCCCAGGGATGCAAGGTTGGTTCAACATACAGAAATCAATTATGTAAGACATCACATCAATAGACTTAAAGATAAGAATCATATGATTTTATCAATCGATGCAGAGAAGGCATTTGACAAAATACAACACCCTTTTATGCTCAAAACACTAGAAAAACTTGGGATAGAAGGAACATACCTCAACTTTGTGAAAGCTATCTATGCTAAACCCAGGGCCAACATCATCCTAAATGGAGAAAAATTGGAATCATTCCCTCTGAAAACGGGAACTAGACAGGGATGCCCTCTCTCACCACTGCTATTCAACATAGTCCTTGAAACACTAGCCAGAGCAATTAGACAGATGAAAGAAATTAAAGGGATTCAAATCAGAAAAGAAGAACTCAAACTATCATTATTTGCAGACGATATGATTCTATACTTAGAGGATCCAAAAAATTCTACCAGAAATCTTTTAGAACTAATAAATGAATTCAGCAATGTAGCAGGATATAAAATCAACACCCACAAATCAATTGCATTTCTATACATCAGTGATAAACCCTCTGAAAAAGAAATTAGGAAAACTATCCCATTCACAAGAGCCTAAAAAAAAATAAAATACTTGGGAATCAATTTAACAGAAGAGGTGAAAGATCTCTACAATGCAAACTACAAGACACTGAAGAAAAAAATTGAAGAAGACCTTAGAAGGTGGAATAATCTCCCATGCTCCTGGACAGGCAGAATCAATATTGTTGAAATGGCCATACTTCCCAAAGCGATATATAGATTCAATGCAATCCCAATTAAAATCCCAACATCAGTCCTTATAGAAATAAAAAAGGCAATTATGAAATTCACTTGGAAGAATAAGAGATGCAGAATAGCCAAAGCAATCAATCCTAAGCAAGAAGAGTAAAGCAGGAGGCATCACAATACCAGACCTTAAACTATACTACAAAGCTATAGTAACAAAAACGGCATGGTACTGGCACCAAAATAGATTGGTAGACCAATGGTACAGAATAGAAGACACAGAGATGAACCCACTTAAATACAGTTATCTTATACTAGACAAAGGAGCCAAACACGTACATTGGAGGAAAGATAGTCTCTTCAACAAATGGTGCTAGGAAAACTGGAAATCCATATGCACCAAAATGAAACTAAACCCCTATCTCTCACCATGCACAAAATTCAACTCAAAGTGGATCAAGGACCTGGGAATTAGATCAGAGACCCTATACCTAATAGAAGAAAAAGTAGGCCCAAATCTTCATCATGTTGGATTAGGACCATACTTCCTTAACAAGACTCCTATAGCACAAGAAATAAAAGCAAGAATCAATAAATGGGATGGATTCAAACTAAAAAGCTTCTTCTCAGCAAAAGAAACAATCAATGAAGTAAACAGAGAGCCTACATTCTGGGAACAAATCCTTGCCACACACACATCCAATAGAGCACTAATCTCCAAGATATATAAAGAACTCAAAAAACTTAACACCAAAAAAACAAACAACCCAATCAATAAATGGGCTAAGGAGATGAACAGATGCTTCTCAGAAGAAGATATACAATTGAGCAACAGACATGAAAAATGTTCAACATCTCTAGCAATCAGAGAAATGCAAATCAAAACTACTTTAAGATTTCATCTCACGCCAGTCAGAATGGCAATTATCAAGAATACAAACAACAATAAGTGCTGGCATGGTTGTGGGGGGAAAGGCATGCTCAGACATTGCCAGTGGGACTGAAAATTGGTACAACCAATCTGGAAAGCAGTATGGAGATTCCTTAGAAAACTCAGAATGGAACCACCATTTGACCCGGCTATCCCACTCCTGGGTCTATACCCAAAGGACTTAAAGACAGCATACGATAGTGATGCAGCCACTTCAATGTTTATAGCAGCTCAATTCACAATAGCTAAACTGTGGAACCAACCTAGATGCCCTTTGATAGATGACTGGATAAAGAAACTGTGGTATATATACACAATGGAATATTACTCAGCAATAAGAGAGAATAAAATTATGGCATTTGCAGATAAATGGATGGAGTTGGAGAATATTATTCTAAGCGAAGTAAGCCAATCCCAAAAAACCAAATGCAGAATGTTCTCTCTGATAAGTGGGTGCTGATCCATAATGGAGGAGAGGACACAGGAAGAATGGAGGAATTTTGGTCAAAGGGGAGGGAGAGGGGAGGAGGCATGGGGACAGTAAAGATGGTGGAATGAGATGGACATTATAGCCCCAGCTTCATGTATGACTGCATATATGATATGATTCTACATCACGTACAACCAGAGAAATGAAAAGTTGTGCTCCATCTGTGTACAATGGATCAAAATGCATTCTACTCTTATGTATACCTAATTAGAATAAATAAATAAATAAAATTGTTTTTTAAAAAATTAATAGAATAAAGAAAAATAACAATGTTTTATGAATTATTTTCCAGATTAACTCTATATTTTTCTTTCCCTTTGTATTGTAAAATCCCAACTCAAAATGGAGTCACTCTGGCTCAGGCCTGCATGTATGTGCTAACCTGCTCTTTGTGCTTCTGTGATTAATGCTTTGCTATGCTTGCTTCTCACGAATGGGGGTGCATAACCACAGGCTGCCAAGACCCCCTGGCCAGTTACCTAAAGTTCTAGGAACTGAAAGGGGACATAGGAGGCACTGTCACGGTTGAACTTAAATAACTATAGGTTGAATACCTGCCAAATCATGTTTTCCTGAGTCATGTAGCTAGCCCACCCTATAATAACCTCTGAAACCCTCACTTCGGGGTCACTCTCTGAAGGAAAGGAGAGCTGACCCCAATCGATTGGCCTGTGTGCCTATGTCCTCATAAACTTTGCTGCTTCTGTAGAGTTGTCTGGGCTGCACTTCTTGGGGAGAGGTGCGGGTTGGATGCAACAGTATATATACTTTTGATCCCTTCTTCATATAACAATGGTCTTATCATATTTTCTATTTAAAGAAAACTAAAATAATTTTGTCTTTCCACTAGCATAGACATTATAAATTATTGATCATTTAGTAAAGCTGGATGTGGGGGCCCACCCCTATAATCCCAGCTACTCGGGAGGTGGAGGCAGAAGGATCTCAAGTATGAGGCTAGCCTGGGCAATTTAATGAGGCTCTATCTCAACATAAAATATAAAGAACTGCGGATGTGGCTCAGAGGTAGAGCACCCCTGGGTTCAACCACAGTACAAAAAATAATTGTTTTAACTTCATAGTATGTTTGATGATGTTAGGTAAATATTTAGGTGGCAGACAAATGTGGGAGACTTTCTAATAGGTTTCTTTCACAAAAAAGCACCAAGAATGCAAATGCAGGGTATTTCTCATATTCTTGGGTAGTAACTAATCTTAAATCATTTTGAATTGATTACACTAATCAAATAGTTGTTGAGGTCTTCATTATAACACTGTATTATAAGTTGGGATGCATAAAACATGTGATTTCATATTCAGTAATATCTGTTATTTGTAGAACACATTTATGCCCCACAATACACTCTTAAAAACTTTGATTCCTATACAAAACAATAGTATGTTTATAATTCTGTTTCATTATCAAGCTGAGAACTGCCTTTTAGACAAAGTGATCATAAGAACTGTCTGCTAAAAATGTCCTGACTACATGGAGAAAAATTCCAGTCTAGCTTCTGATTTTGCATATCTAAACTTGTTACACAGGATCATGATAGTCCATCCTATTATATCACCCCTCAAGTCAGAAGTGTGAGAAACCCTTTCTACTCGGATGAGTAGCATTTGCTTTATTCCCAAGTGACTACAAACCCAGTAAATGTTTTATACTAAAGGCAAATGAAATACACCCCATCTTAGCCAGATCCCCAACATGCCCTCACTCCAATGCCATCTGACACAAGAGAAGTGTAACAGGAGGGAAGAGAACTTAATCTCAACCAGCTGTGGTTAAAATATCTTACTTTTATCTGTTTTACAAAAACATACATGATTCCATGAACACATTACCAGCCACTGGTCCACCTCCCAGGACCTTGGAAGTGTTCCTGCATGACAGGAGCCATAAAGATCACTGGGCTCCTGTTAAATCTGCCCCTGGGTTCAGAGAGTGGGGGGGAGGTGTTGGACATATAGGCAGCAAATTAAAACTAGCTCTTTTGAAGGATCCCAAGTTTGGTTGTATGGAGTGTGCACCAAACAATCACTGCACAGTGTTTCAAGTGACTGATCACTTCACTGATATGATGGTTTATTTTATGTGTCAACTTGGCTAGGCTACAGTACTCAGTTATGTAACCAAACATGAACTGAGGTGTTGTGAATGCATTTTGTAGATGCAATGAACATCTATAAGTGTGTGGCTTTAAGTGAGGAAGATGACTTTCCATAATATGGATGGGCCTCTTCCAATCATCTGAAGGCCTCAGGAGCACACAGGAACGTTTCCCAGGGGGAAAAGACACTTGCTACCCAAGTCTCTACCTGCCAGCCTGTGCCACAGGATTAGACTTGCCACACTGCAATCACGTGAGCCAGTTCCTTAAAATAAGCCTCTATTTTTATATGTGTGTATACATTCGCACATACCTTTACACATATGTCAATATTTTCATATATGTATATATGAACTTACACATGGCTAGAATTTTTATCATGATCAGATGTGCAATGTCAATATTATTTGCTAGTAGAAGTATAGAGATCTGAATTTTCCCCAATACCACTTGGAAGCTTTATTGGAGAGGCTGAGCCAGTTAGGTTTCGCCAAAGACTGTGAAATATACTAAAAATCAAAGATAGGAAAAGTCCTCTTTGTGTCCCATTGTACCAGGGTTTCTTAAGCTTCTGGTACTGACATTTGGGGCAGGTAGCTCTTCTTTCCCCTTTTAGCTAGGAGCTGCCTTTGTACTGCAGGATGTTAAGCAGCCTCCCTGTCCATATCCACTAGATTCCAGGAAACTATCAAAAATGTCTGCAGACATTGCCGAATGTTCCCTGGAAGGCAAAATGGACCCAGCTGAAAGCCACTAAGTGTGTGTGGTTCTCAGGTTGAGCTTTTTCTGTTGTAAATTGTGACCTATAACTATTTACATTTATCCCAAGGTGCTTTGGGGTCAGACTTCTTTTTTTTTGTACCAGGGATTGAACTTAGGGGTACTTGACCACTGAGCAACACCCCCATTCCTATTTTGTGATTTATGTAGAGACAGGGTCTCACTGAGTTGCTTAGTGCCTCACCATTGCTGAGGCTGGCTTTGAACTCGCAATTCTCCTGTCTCGGCCTCCCAAAGTGCTGGGGTTACAGGCATGAGTCACGGAACCCTGCTTGGGTTAGACTTTTATCTTTATGAGAAGTTATGCAGTAAGGAAGACCTCAGGTCACCTCCTTGACCCCAGTTCCTCTGTCTGCAACACACTGAAAAATCCAATCCTTGGGACACAAATCCTTGCAGGGCCCATTGCACCCCCAGATCCTGACGAGTGAGGAGAGGTGGAGTGAGACAGCCCTTGGCTGATGGGTTACTAAAGCTAAGAAGGAGCTTGTGAAAGCTGAAGTAGTTTCCAATTTAAATGCCTAAAGTGTTATTTTAGGTAGAAAGTGCATCTAACAAACTTGTCACTCCAAGATGGACACAGACTGAAAATAAAATTAATTTTAAGAATGGCTTTAATAGGTGTATTATTAATAGTAAGTCAAAGAAGATGAAGTGAATGTTTGAGGGAAGCATTTCTAAAGGCCATTAAATGCAAATCAAATACCACAGTGAGAAACCATTCCACACTCACTATGATGAGTAGACTCAAGGAAATTGAGAATGACAGGTATTGGCAAGGAGGTGGAGAAACTGGAACCTTCATATATTGTTGGGAGAAGTGTAACATGGTGCAGCTACTGTGGGAAACAGTTTGGCAGTTCTTGAAAAGCTTGATTGTAGGATTACCATATGACCCAGCAATTTTACTCCCAGGTTTATGCCCAAGATAATTGAAACACATTAACACAAAAACTTGTACACAAAGGTTCACAGCATTATTCAAATAGCCCAAAAGTAGAAACTACCCAAATGTCCATCACCTGATGACACAAGACATGGTAATTCATAAAATGCAACATTATTTGGTCATAAAATCAGTATATGCTAGAATATTGAGGGACCTTGAAATTATTATGCTAAATGGAAAAGAAAAATGAACACAACAGCCATGTTTTGTGTGACTCCACTTTAATGAAATGTACAGAACAGACAAATCCATAGAAACAGAAAGCAGATTAATGGTGGTCAGGAGCCAGAGGTCGAGAGGAGGAAGGAATTGAGACTGAAAATAAGTGCAGGGGTTCTTTTCAAAGTGAAGTCAGTGGTAATAGTTACACAAGTTTTCAAAGAGCTAAATTTTAGTAATTTACTAAATAGTATACCTTAAAATGGTAAATTTTATGTTATGTGAATTATGTTTCAACTTTTAAAAATTGAGGCAATAACAGAACTGGAATTGAAAAGTTCCTTGGGGGATCATGTAGTCCAAATTTCAAATTTTGTAGCTGAGAAACCTTGAGAGTATTGTCCAAGAAAGCACCTTTAAAACAAGTTTGAAGTGGATTTTTATTTTACTTAGAATCCACAGACTTGAGAAGGACAGCTAACTTTAAAAACAATGTGATCCCCAGAACAGGGCAATAAAGACACATCTGTAGATTCACCCTTTAAGGGAACAGCTATTTATTGAGGGCCTACTATGTACCAGGCATCTTTCAAGGGGCTGGGGGAACATCAGGAACTAAAAAGAACCCCCAAAGCCCTACCTTCATGGAACTTAAACTCAATACAAGCCATTCCTGGGCAGCACATTTAAAAAGCTGTGTCGTCAACTAGTGTACATTTAGAAATCAAATCCAGTTTTCCCAAGGAATGGTTGAATGAACTGAGCACTTTCATCCTTAGAAAGAGAAGATTGAGAGAGAAAACATGATAACTGCCCTCTAAAGCTGTTTGAAAGGGACAACGTTTTATTTTCCTCAGCTTACCTTAAAGGGAAAAAGTTACAGAGAGGTGGATCTGAGCTCCCATAAAAGGAGGGAAGAAAGCCCAGCACAGCACCCCCTCTGCAGCAGGCATCAGCCGGCACAGTGTCTCACAGCTCTTATCCCATGTGGTCCTCACCACATCCCTATGAGGTCCAACTATTAGCCCTATTTTCAAAGAAAAGGAAATGGAGGCTTAGCAAGGTTACATAACTACCTCAGCATCATCACATACCCACTTGGTGACCATGGTGACAGGCCTTGTCCTGGCTGGCTCCACACTCCTGCTGCTTCACCAGGTCCCATGTGTTTCCAATACCAGTGCTTCCCATTGGAAGGGAGGAGAAGCTTTCATGGATGTAAAGGTGGAATGGTCACCCAAAGCTGTTTCCCAAAATACTTTGTTTGACACTTCCCATTGTACTATTTTATCTGGCTCACCAGCAATCTAGGGGGAGGCTCAAAGAGGTTGAATGAAAGTAGTAATAATCCATAGACTGCATGGGTCAGATGAGATGATGTATGTGTGCAGGAACCAGTAAGTACAGTCACATGGGCATTATGCAGCAAATACTCCCTGAGGATCTGCTCTCTGCCAGGTACTGGGATGGAAGCTCACAGTGTTGACTGAGGAAGAGAGGGTGTTCTGTAAGATGTAAGGGCCCAGCCTCCACCTCCAAACCCGCATTTCCCCTATATGGGGCAAGCTCTGCTCCTTATGTTATACTCAGGTATTCAATCATCCAATAGAAATTCTGTGGGTCTATTCTAAGTAAGGTGGGTAAGTCACTCCAGGTAGGGGCAGAAAAGGAGCAAGCAGAAAGAGCCTGTGGCAGACAGAATGGTCCCCCTTAAAAAATCTACTCCCTAATCCCTAGAATTTATAGATATGTTACATACCATGACAAAAGGGGGTTTGGCGATGTAGTTAAATTTATGGGATTTAAAATAAAGTGATTGTCCTGAATTGTTGTGATGGGTCCAATTGAAAGAGGAGATTCTTTAAAAGCAGATAGTTTTCTTTGGCTGAAATCAGAGAGATGTGCCAGAGGAAGTCCAAGAGCCATAAAGCATGAGAGGGATCGTAAATGCAAGCAAAAGTTCTCCCTTGCTGGCTTTGGACAGATCCTCATGGCAGGGAATCTGTGTAGCCTCTAAGAGCCAATAGCTGCTCTCTACTAAGCTGGGTGGAAAACAAGGACTTCAATCCTACAACCTTGTGGAACTGAATTCTGCCAACAACTTAAAAAGCATCCACAAAAGAACTCAGACCAGCTCACCCTTGCCTTCGTCTTGGAGATGCTGAGCAGAGGACCCAGCCATGCCCACTTGCAGAGCTCTGAGCTAAAAATGGGTATCATTGAATCCACTACATTTGTAGGAACTTACTCAGCAGTCAGAGAAAACTCATAAAATCATGGAAAGAGTGGGTTTAGACAGAGCAGGAGAGGACAGGGGGATGAGTCTGGGCCCAACGTTTAAAGCTGGTGAAAAGAAGAGAAATAGGAAAAGGGGACTAGGAAAGAGTGACAAGCTGGTAGGGGAAAGGCCAAAAGTCAGTGGGGAACCGGAGGCCCACTGAAGAACATTTCCAGGAGAGAGCAATCATCTATGCCAAAGATTGCTCATAGGTCAAGTAGGATGCTGCCATTTTACAGAGAAGAAAACCAAAGTTCTGAGAGAGCCTATGACTCATCCAAACTAACATCAATGGAAATTTGTTTTTCCATTGATCTTCTGGCTTTTGGCTTCATTCTCTTTCATTCACACCATGTGATCTTTACGAATGTAATTTTTTCATTAAATTGAATTGAGTTCAGAAGCAAGGTATTTTGGCTTCTGTTTACATATTTGTCAAGATAAATACATAAAAGTTGACTTCTGTATTAAAACTTGACCAGGATCTGACTGTGGATCTTATTGTACACTCCTTTCTCAGGTCTGAGCAGTTATCAATCCTGGATTCCAGAATCATCAGGGGAGTATTTTCAAAGTGTAGACATCTGAGCACTTGTCTTAGGAAATTCTAATTCAGTAGATCTTCAGAGATGATGCAGTGTCTGCAATGGTGTAAAAGCTGAAATCGATTCTGCTGCTTTCCAGGGATTAATATAAATACTAACATATATATATATATATATCTCCTAGAACATTTCTTATAGTCTGAAGTTTGGGGAGGGAGGAACAATATCTGTTGGAAAAAGCTCTCTACCTAACTCTATTTTTTTTTTTTTGAGATTGAATGAATCCTATTTTATAGAAAATAGAAGGGAGTAGGAATTAATTGTCATGGGGGAGTTTTCTGTTCCCTCTTATACAGACATGTGCCCTCCTGTTTGCCAAAGTGTCAGCATCTTGATATTGTAAAATAA
Organism: Geosciurus inauris; assembly: GCA_004024805.1. NCBI lineage: Eukaryota > Metazoa > Chordata > Mammalia > Rodentia > Sciuridae > Geosciurus > Geosciurus inauris. The sequence continues at coordinate 74,591 of PVHX01008343.1, read as the reverse complement.
ATAAATGACTCCTTAGGCCTTTGAGAGAAACAGGTTTGATGTTCACCAGCCCTTTTTCTGTTTCTGGGCACATAAGTACATTTTATTTTCCTGCATTTCTTGTCCTTAGGTTGGTGTGTTGACCAGTAGAACATGGACTAGAGTAAAGCCTACTGTTTCCAGGCTTGACCATAAAACAAGACACAGGAGGCATGGGCTAATGCTGCCTGTCAATCAGGTGAAAGCAGAGAATCCAGAAAGCTCCAGATGATACTTTTTTGGGTACTTTTCCAGTACCATAATGGAAAAGTCTAGATCCTGAGTCACTGTATAAAGAGGAGTCATATCCTGTCTTAGACTGTGACAGGCATGAAAAACAAACTTTCATGTGTTGAGCCACTGATGTTTGGGGATTATTTGTTATAGCAGCTCACATTAATTATCCCAACTAATACATGTTACTCTTGTATTGCATTTTCAGTAAACTCCTTCTTTCACTTCTTTATATGCCCAACAAAATACGGACAAGAAAGACGAGATATGAGTCCAGAAGATTTACAACTTAATCAAGCATTCAAATGCCAAGATTTAGGTTTTTTTGTTTTTTTTTTTTTTTGCAGTAGATCTTGCCTTTAGATTTTAATTGACTAAAGAGTGTAGAGTATGTAGTAAGATCAGAAGAGAACAAAAAGCTTGGGGTGACTGAAGTTAGAATTGTTTCCAATTGTCTGCAGGTTCAAAAGGTGCCAAAAGATACTATAATACAATGGAGAGAAAATTACTGCAAATATTTATTGAGGGCCAGAGTCTGAAGCAGGCCTGGAGGGAAAAGGAGCGGCCATACTGGTATACAAAGGCAAGTGAGACATCTCTGTTTTTCACACAATTGTGCAGATGCAGAACAAATACAGAATTTCTAAATGAAACTAAGCCAGTAGTTGCCTAATCAAAGAACAACACCAACAACAAAATACCATGGAAAAACAGAATGGAAAGAAAAATTCTAAATGGTATAGAAAGTTGTGGGGTGGGAGGTATAGAAAAAACATTTGAAGAAAGTGAAATCTGAGCAGATCTTTGAAAGATATGTAGGACTTTGAGGGAGAGGAACTATGTCAGGAAATTTTCAACACACATTCTTGAAGGGGAGTATTTTAGTGAGATGTGTGCATAGAGATGCATGAATGTACAGATGCATGTGGAGATTTTGTTGGAAAGATGAAAGGAGAAACCAGGGTTCCAGTTCGTTGCTGCCGCCTCCTTTCTCATTCTTCCTAAGCACAAGCAGATAATTCCCTGCAAAAGTATGTTTTCACGTCCTGTGGCATGGTCATGAGCCTTCCAGAACCTCTCAGCAGCAATGGACCTGCTGTGAATTCAGAGCAGATGGACAGTTTTTTAAACCAAAGTCTGAGTTGAAAAGGTAGGGCTGCCAGTATCTCAAGTCCTTCCCAAATTTGGCTGCACCTGCAAAGCAATGGAAAGTCTTTTCCATTACAGAAGGTAAAGGGGTGACTACTTGTTAGGTCAGGGGTGACTACTTGTTAGGTCAGGGGTGGCTGAGCTACAGTTTCTTTCAGAGAACATTGTGTCTTGAGAAAAAGGAGCAAGGTTGGTAATTTTTTTTGTTTTTGTTTTTGTTTTTGGTACCGGGGATTGAACGCAGGGGCACTTAACCATTGAGCCACATCCCAAGCCTGTTCTATTTTTTATTTTGAGACAGGGTCTTGCTAAGTTGTTTAGGGCCTTGCTAAGTGGCTGAGGCTGGCTTTGAACCTGCGATCCTCCTGTCTCAGCCTCCCAAGCTGATGAGATTACAGGCAGGGGTAACATTTTCCTTTAAGATTGAGGATGTTAAGACACAAAATCTTTGGGGGTGATCAATGATGCAGTTCCCCAGATAATTCTGGCTCTCCATCTTCTGGGCACACAGAAGGGTTGCGTTTCTGGACCCTCTTTGATGTTTGGTGTAGTTATACAACTCACTTAGACCAATGACATGTGAGCAATGACATGTGAGCAGAAGTAAGAAACTTTTTTCATAATATCTTTATTCTATTTATTTTTATGTGGTGCTAAAGATCGAATCTAGTGCCTCACGCGTGCTAGGCAAGCACTCTACCACTTAGCCACACCCCTACCCCAGAAGTGAGAAACTTTAAGAGCTAGCATATGACACTGTCCTCTGTATTCTGCTGGGCTGGTAGAGAAGTATATGTCACCATGGAATCTCTGCCAGCCCAGATAAACATGGCCCCTACTAACTCACATTGGAGGGGGAAAAATTTCTGTTGTATTAAATCGTTGAGATTTAGGGATTGTGTTTTCTTGTAGCTTCCCCTTGCTCATAGTGACTGATAAATCCATACTGTCAGTTACAAAGATATGTGATTGACAGGGTTCCTATGGCAACTGTTACACTAATGTCAGAAGACAACTGCAGCTTGTTTAAAGATGGGAGAATATTGGATGAATTCATGCTTTATTGATAAGACTTGATGAGAGGTCAGAGAGAAGTGGAGAATGGCAGGAGAGAAGAATGACAAAGAACATACGGTGAGGAGGTCGAGAAACCCAGAGAATGTGGTAGCCTCACAGCTATTTTCTAGGGGCAATTTTCTAGGAGGAGAGTGATCGTCTCCATCAAAAGTGCTAACCAATCAAGTTAGGTGAGAACTGACCACTGGACTTAGTGACAATCCCATAGAGACCTAGATCAGAGCAGGCTCTGGTGGACTGGTGTTGGGAAAGAGCAAACTATAACTGGAGGGGGCTAAGAGAAAAGAGGAAACAGGAAACAGAGGTAGAAAATATAGATATCTGCTATGGTTTAAATCTGAAATGTTCCCCTAAAGCTCATGTATTGAAAGCAGCAAGCTTTGAAGGTAGGGTTTTAAGGCAATGATTGGATCATGGAGACCCTGACCTCATCATTGAATTAATCCATTGATAGCTGAATGGACCCCTGCAAGGTGGGATACAGTTGGAGGGAAGTAGGTCACTAGGGGAATGCTCTGGAAGGGTTTATTTTGTCCCCATACTCTTCCTCTCTTTGTCTGCTTTCTGGCTACTATGAGTTGGCAGCTTTCCCCTGCCATGCCTTTCTGCCATGATGTTTCCGCAATGGAGTCAGCTGACCAGGGACTGAGACCTGTGAAACTGGAACCAAAATAAATCTTTCCACTTCTAAGTTGTTATTGTCAGATGTTTTGGTTATGCCAACAAAAAGCTGACTAATACAACATCTTTCAGGTTTTTTTTTTTTCTTGTTTATGGAGTTTATTTTGTCCCCATACTCTTCCTAATAAAGGAGAGAAGTGGAATAGTAGCTAGAAGGTAAGGTCAAGGTCAAGGTCAAGAGTTTGTTTTTGTTTGAGAGAGAGAATTGGATTTAACCACTACTGACAAAAATGAGTAAATCAAAATTTTGATGTTGTAGGAGAATGAGAGGAGTTTTTTCTGAAGTCTTTGAGTACATCACAGAACATATTACTTATCTGTTGCTGGGAAACAACTCATCCCAAAACTTATTGACTTAAAAGAATAAGCATTGATGATTTCATGGTTTTACTGGGCCTAGGCACCCAGGGGCCTTGTTGCTGAGAGCCTCTGGTTGATCCATGGCTGCAGTCATTTCAAGGCTGCAGTGGGTGAGGGCATCCATGTCACTCACTCTACTGTTGGCAGGTCTCAGGTTCTGCTGACCTTTGAACAAACACACAAGTTTCTTGCTCTGTGGACTTCCCCATACAGCAGCTCACAAAATGGCAGCTGTTTCAGAGTAAGAGCTGAATGAAAGGGAGATCTGGATCAATGCGTAATTTCTGGGAATTGACATCACTTTGTCATATTGTATCTGTTGAAGGTGATTCACAGGGTCCAGCCCACACTCAAGCAAAGGGGTTTACACAAAGGCACAAGAACATGAGGCTGGGATCTTTGAATGTCATCTTAGAGGCTGCCTACCAGAGGGGATAGGATCTAGTGTACAAGTAGAGAGGGTGATGCTTGCTGGGAGCAGCTATTGCTCCTCTGCTGCCATACTTGTGGGTACAGAGAGGCCAGGAAGTGGGTGGCTGTGTGGTTGGAAATGAAGGTATTTGCTCATTAATACCAAGTAATCTGCAGTAAGGCAGGAGATAACATTAGGATCCAGGGCTTATATTCCTTTTCCTCTATCCTTCAGCAGAGCCAGAGGATTTGAAATTCATCACACTGGGCTCTCAAACCCTGCATTACACCAGGTTTACTGACACTTTGACTTACCTGGACTAAGAAAAATGTCTGAAAATCCACAAGGAACTCTAACCAGGAGAAGGGAAGTGAGGAGAAGATGGGGCTGGACTACAGGTGAACCTGTCTGAGGACTCCCCACACCAGCTGGGTCTTCATGCCTGGGTTTCTCTCCCTTCTCAAAAGTAACATTAAGCCAGAAGCCTTTGACTTTCAACTTTTTAAAAAATATTTTTTTAGTTGTAGATGGACACAATATCTTTATTTATGTTTATGTGGTGTTGAGGATGGAACCCAGTGCCTCACACATGCGGTGCAAGGCAAGCGCTCTCCCCCTAAGCTACAGACCCAGCTCCGACTTTCAACATGTGTGGCCAAAGGGAAAGAGGTTTTATGATGGTTGGCTTTGTTAAAGCGTAAATGAATAAATTCTCTCCCCACCACCCACCTCCTCTTACAGTGGCCCATCCTACAGACCCATCTGCCCGTGGTCATGATGTATCTTCATCTTGGAGACTTGAGGCACACTAGATATAGCCAATTGTCAACTAGCTTGTTTTGATTTTCAGAGAGACCAGGAAAGATCTTACTGTCAGTAAAGTTGGAGAAGGCTGGGCACTTCTTCCAATGACCTATACTGAGTGGTGGGGGTAAAGAGGTCGGACTCTAGGGGGGGCAGTGGGCAGTTAGGGTCTGGGAAAGCCTCCCCAGCCCACTCCCCACATACTTGTTGGGACATTGACAAAGTCCTCTCTGTTTGGAAGATTAAAGCTGGGAAATATGCTTCCAAGGGGCACATTGAGAATGATCCCTCTTAGTCTGGTGTCCAGAGAGGCTCACCTGGCACAGATAGAAGCTCAGGAGCAGCAGTTATTGTTAGGGACTCATCCCCACTCACAAACAAGTGAGTTCTCAAGCATTGGTATCATAGAGAGGGCGTTTCTCCCACATGAGTTCAATTTAACTGTCTCTTCCTGTCTTTTAGTTCAGGACCCCTAGAGTTTTCTCTCCTCTCCTGATCACCTTAAGAGAACGTATTTCCCAGCAGAAGCTCCCCTGAGGCAACAGAACCACCTGAAATTCTCCAGACCTCCTCCAGGCCTTCCCTATGCTCCTGGAACTGTCATCCATTCTTCTTGCAAAGAGGAGAGCTCCCAGCCTGGGACGACAGAGGTCTTTACATCCAACAAGTGATCCGAATTCACCAGGGAAAGCAGTCTAGGCCCTGCGCTGAGGCAAACGGGTGGATGTCCCAACCTCACTACTTTCCAGAGAATACTTCGGAGGAAGGCTTGAGGTTTGCCATCTGGGTCAGAATTTGGTCTCAAACTCATCCTCAAAATTTAAGCAAAATGACAAATCCTGCTTCTTATCTCATGGACTGAATTAAGGTGACAAGTGCCTAGCAAAAACAAAATAAACAAAAACTCCAGGGAGCACGCTCTCCCTGGGCAAGAGCTCATCCAACTCAACTACCAAAGCGGTAATAAACGTTTTGTGAAGCGCTTCGCAACTCCTTAGTGCTGCTGTGCAACCCACAGGGTCACTGTCCCCTCCCTCCCGCGCACATTCCTGGCGATGCTAAGATGATGATCCACTTCTGCTTAGGCTCAGGGTAAGACGTGGGGCGTTCGCGTTTCTGCAGCGGCAGGAGTCTGAAGGCTAGCAGCAGGCCTTAAGGCGGGTGGAGGCCTGGATCTCCCTTCCTGGAGAGTCTGGGCCACTCGCACGCCAAACTTTGCCTCCTGGCTGAGTGTGTTCTGGGTGTGGGGCGCACGGAGACTCTGGAGGACCTCAGTGCGGCGGGATCGGGAATGAGAGGCTTGGCCTCGCCTGATCCCCAAGCCCCTGCGAGGCTAAGCGAGCGGGTGGGAGCAGCGCCGCAGGCTCATGTTTATTCATGCGGCCTTAAACAGCCTGGTTCCAAAACATATTAATCAACCGTTCCAACTACTTATTCAAGTCTTTTTTTTTTTTTTTTTTTTCTTTCCTGGAGAAAACCTAGTCCCTGAAAAGGAAGAACATCAATCCCGGCTCCACAAGCTCAAGGAACGAGGCAGTTGGCGCCTTGATCCCGCCAGCTCCTCTCCACACAGCCAGAAATTGGAAGTTGGGCGGTGGCTGCGAAGAAGGGCTGGGGCAATAATCGGAGGCTCACCACTGGGGCTGGGAACGATCTCCTAGGTGGTGCTAAAGGTCTACCAGGGACGGATTACAAGTTCACCGAAAGTAGAGTGCCTTTACTCGCACAGAAAAAGGCCCCCATGAATTCGATGAGTTTCAGTCTGCTCCCAATCTGTTTTGCACGGTGTGTTCGCAGGGGTTAAATTCGTGGAACAGAAGCTGTCCCCAATTTCAGACATCCCCTTTCCTAAGTGGCTGAAGCCGGTTGGGGTGGTGGAGGTTCGCTGGCAAAGGGGTGGGGAGGCCTTCAGGATGCTCCCTCGCGTCACTATCCCTTTTTTCCCCACGAGGATCCTGCCGCATCCCGCGTGGCCACCGCCTCTCACTGTACCCCAACCCAGTAGGGACAGTCTCTACTCTCAGGACTGAAGGGGCAGGGGCCTTACGGAGGAGTCTGGATTAGGCTACGAAGCGGCGCGGGAGGGTCTGGAGGGCTGGGGTCCTCCACCTTCTGCGGTTTTGTGGTCCATCGGCTCCTCGGACCTGGGCTGCGCCTTCCCAGGTGAACCCCAAGTAGTGTCAGTACTGCTGCAGTTCTAGTCTTTGAGGCCTTCTCGTTTTGATTCTTTCCTTTTCTTCTATGCCCTCTTTTCCATCCGTTTCACCCAGTACCCACTGTACCTGTGCTGTCCTAAAGAAGTTCACCCTATCCTTTCCCAGGTTCTACATGTCTCTTCTCATTCCTCTCCCGGAGC